>JAHPZR010034880.1:0-16765 GCA_019787425.1 Platygyra sinensis
GCAAACTCTTAGTGCTCGATTAAGTTGGTCCACAAAAAAGGATTCAGTGATGGGCGCCCTGTCCGGCCAGCAAAAAAGGGGGCCGTTGAACGAGCCCCGTGTAGAAACTAAATCTAGGATGGCTTTCACCGGACAACAAGAGACTTCCTTATGGATATAAATCGTAAAGGGGCGCCCGTTGTTACTATGTTTGTATTGCAAAATGGTGAGCTGCAGTGTGATCACCTGTCTTATGTCATTTACTAAACTTTCCAGCTGAGGAAGCCTAATAAGATTATTATGATCCTTTCCATTAACAGTAATCTTGCCAATGCATAAAAAGGCGAAGAAAGCTAAAGAGTACATGGCAGTCAGCATTTGTAACTGATACGCTGACCCTGTGGTGCGTTGAAATGACGCAATGATCGGTCTCAATATCAGTAGAGTAATGGGAAGGCGCACATCGTGCGCCGGAGTTAACTTACTATAGCCTTTAAGAACTTGTCGTATAATCACAGTTTCTGTAGGATCGTTAACTCCTGCTAACCTATGAGCATAACTAATAGCTAATAAATAGCTAGTAACTGTCGAGGAAGCGTACTTCAGTGAATATAGGTGAGACACAAATAATGCCAAGACAGCTGGCTGTAACGGTAAGCTTAAATTAGTTACCTAAATAAGGCTAAGCCCAATGGACAAATAAGGACCAGGACCGTTTGTAAACGTTCTTGGAACCCTTATACAAACTGGCAGATAATAGGTGCCTTGTTACAGAGGCCAGTTCTGTGGTAGAAGATGAGCTGGCACTAGTGTTTGTGCATGATCCATACCCTGGCCGAGGGACTTGAATCGCGTGCCTGTAAGCGCGATAAAGCATCAGCTTTGACATTTAGCACCCCAGGCATGTGAATCGCCCGAAACAAAATATTATGTTTCAAACATTGCAAGATGAGCTTACGCAATAGAACTAAGAGCTGTCAATCTTTGGTGGTTTTTCTACTGATAACCTCTACGAGGCCTTGATTGTCTGTATGAAACAAAATGTACTTATTTGCTAGATCTGAAGCCCATATAGAAATACTAATAACAATAGGAAACATTTCTAGAACTATAATATTCCTCCCGAGCCAGCTATGAGGCCATTGACTGAAAAACCAATGTGCGCCGAAGACGGCGCCATAGCCTAACGAGCCTGCTGCATCAGTTAAAAGATGGAGTTTAGCGGACGAGAGCCAAATATAATCCAAAGAGAAGGATTCACCATTGTATGATTCTAAGAAAGTAAGCCATAGGCGTAGATCTGCTTTTGTTTCGCGATTAAGACAGATAAAGTGACATGGGCGCTTAACCCCTACAGTTAAATTAATTAGACGGCGTAAAAAGGTTCTACCTGGTACAATTACAGAACAAGTAAAATTAAGGAGACCAATTAAAGATTGTAGTTCGGTCAACGTGACCTTCTTTTTAGTGAGAAATTCCCGAATAAGTGAACGGCATTTTGCCAGCTTGTCCTCCGGAAGCCGAGCGTCCATTTTAATTGTGTCTAACTCGATACCCGCAAAGGATAAAACAAAACTAGGACCTACTGTTTTTTCAGGAGCCATGGGGACACCTATGTCATCACATGTCTGAAGGAATGCTCTTAGATTATTTTCACAAGATGAAAGAGATTTGCTGATGATGAGACAACTGGCGCCCGTTTTATGAAGCTCAATTTGGCGTAGAAATTTTCGTAGACCTCTGCAACTGTACGCTTTCTTCACCAGTCTCCAATCCTACATGTTGCCAAGATACATTCCCTCTGACTTCATAGTAATTTAATGGTGTATTGTTGTCATAGTTACCTCCCATTTTTTGGTTAACTTCTGGCATAGTTGCTTCTCATTTAAGTGTTATTAAATGGTCTTATACCCTGCACCCTCTACGATGTACTTTGTACGCTCTACCATGTACATTGTACGCTCTACGATGTACTTTGTACGCTTTACGATTATATGTACCGGCTTTGAGATTTACAATTATTGTAACAATTTTGAAGCGGACTTTTTAATAAAGTCTAATTATTCTTAACAGAGTTTCAACCATTGTTTATCCAAAATTCTTGTACCCTCTGCTATCTCCTTTCTACCCTCTTAAGTTAATTGTTTAACCACTTTGGGAACAACTAATGTTATTTACGGTTTACAATATTTTAATAACCTTTTTACTCAGTTTCCTTTCTATTATCTACTCTGTATGAACTACTTTCTATGCTCTACTATCTTTCCTCCAACTTCTACCATCTCCTCTGTACTAAGCGCAATGTGCTATTCCCTGCACTCTACACTCTACGCTGTCATATCTACCCTCTAAGCTCCAGCAGGTAATCTCTATATTAAACACTCTACTATCTATGCGCTACGATTTACCCTCTAAACTGTACAAAGTAATCTGTACACTCTACGCTCTACTATTTACCCTTTAAGCTTTACTAGCTATTATTATTTTTCTTCACTTTAAGGAGGCTCGAAAGGGTTTTTCGTTGCTGTATTGTTTGTGAAACGATGGAAGATTACAAAGAAGGATGTTTAATGGTGTGGGCAAACTATATGTCTTCTTGCAACTCTAACGTTGGGCTATACTTTAAGGGTACTTGTGACGTCATATCAGTTACCATGGCAACGCATGAGGTCCACAAAAGCGTCCTCTAAATTTCAGTTTTTGTAAATTATCTGAGAAACTAATTCGGTGACCTACCATTTTTATTTCTTTGTTGGAAAGTTCCCTAAGTTCTTTAACTTTTCAGAAAGTATGGAAAAAATTTATCTAGTAGATTTAAGTATATTTAAAGAAAACGCGTTTTATGGCTTACAGAAAATTCCACTAGATAATTTTCCCCGAAACTTTTATATCTGAAGTGCCATCGTGAATGGTGCGTGCATGCAAAAAATCAAGATAGGTCACCGAGCAAACTTTCGAGCTAAAAACAAATGTTTTCCGCAGATTTTATTTCCGGTTCGCGCGATTTTACGCAGCATTAACTTCCGGTGTGCTGATTTAATACTGATTCAGCTGACGCGTGCATCTTAGTTATGGCGTGTGTAGATTGCACGCGCGCGTGCAGCTAAAAACCCTTTCGAGCCTCCTTAAGTCTACGCTCTACGCTCTACGCTTTATTTTCTACGCTATACGCTCTACTATTTACCCTTTAAGCTTTACCTAGCTATTATCCTTTTTCTTCACTTTAAGTCTACGCTCTACGCTCTACGCTTTATTTTCTACGCTCTACGTCGCTCTACTATTTACCCTTTAAGCTTTACTAGCTATCATCCTTTTTTAACTCATTCATTGCGAAGCAATGGATGAGTTTTTGCAGAGAGGGGAAAACGGCGTTAGCAGAAATCTGCGTAGACGGATGTGACGTCGTTAGCAAAAATAGCGGAAGTGACGTAACAAATTGGTTGGATTTGCGCAACCGCTGACCAAGTAGTCAACTTGCCACGAATAGCAAACATGACAAGCCTAATTAATGCACTTTCTGGATGATTGCAAAACACTGCGAGAGAATTTGTGTAATAAATGTAGGCATTCAGTGAATAAAATGAGACCAAAACATATCTGTAGATATATATTTAAATATTTATTTTTTCTCGAAAATGAGCCCGCGTACCTACCCTTCCCTCCATCTCGTGTTACGTGCCCAAGAAGGCAGCCATATTTTACGAATGTTGTCCACGCCAGATGAGATGTATACTGTATTAGTTGATACATGGAGTGAATTTGGTTAAAAATGTTGAAAAATTTTAGAATTTGTGGAGCCCAAACTGGTTTGAGATATTCGTCGGATTCGTGGGCCTCCATTATGGTCATTACGGCTCAATGAGTCTTCTCAGCTCATTGAAGGCAGCCATTGTGGATTTTGACTTCAATCGTTTGTGATTTCTGGTGAGTAAATATTGCTTTCTTTAATTGTTTAAATTTGCTTTAAGCAAAACATATACAGCCCACGCGTCAAATCGAAATGACCCAGAACTAAACTAAAGTCTGTTTCAGACTAAGAGTCCAGAAATATTCGCCAGGGTTACGATCGCTGCGTGACAATTGTTATAAAGCTCCATTCACTAATAAGCTTATTTACAGCGTTATGAAATTGCTAGTTCCTCAGAAATGCCAGATGACTACTATTGCTTTATAATAATGGCCCTAAGTCGAATAATAATATTATCAGTAACAGATGATATCCTGAAATGCATAAAGTGGAATGGAATCTGTACTTCGTTGCTGATTATCGTCGCTCGTGTGTTACACGCGTAGACCCAGATCGATCAGGCAAAACAAGACATCAAGTTTAATGAATCTAACCATGATACCAAAACTGACAATCTTAAAAGCTGTGTAACACTTGGTGACTATTGTAGTCACCCAAATGGGATTGAAATGCAGGTAAATAATCTATTCAATATCTCAGGTTGTTGAAAACAGAGTTGAACAGAGTTATCTGCAGTGTGTTTGCTTTCACTCAAGACTCTTGTCCTGCTAGGCCCGGGTTTACTAGAAAGGGAAGTGCCCTATTTCTGGTATCTTCCAAATTATTTTTATTTATATCTTCATCTTTTTTATCTATTTAATTTCAGGGGCAGCAGTTAATGTTCCATCTGCTGGATTATTCCTGGCTACCCATAATAGTTATTTAATAAAAAAAAGTAATAAGTAATTATTATAAACAATAATACAGTCAAATGAATAATGACAATGACAACCCAAGAACTTTAAATGATAAATACTTTGAGTTCAAGGTGGATTGTCTTGGCAAACTGACTCCATCAGACTTCAACGCTTTCCTTCGAAAACCAAGCTAACACACTTTCAACTTCATTTAGCCGGCAGATAACTGATGTACAATTTGTAGCTCACCACCTTTAATTTCATCTAGACCTGTACTTTTTGTAATAAGGTACATTTTAAAAACAGTTACACAAGCTTTCTCAAGGTGTACTGATAAATGTTGCACTAATCACATACATTTTGTAAGTGTAAAGCCACGCTATGTCATCACCTGATTTATTTATTTATTTGTCTGCAAGAATCGAGTGCCTGTCACGTGGTCTAGTGTCTACGGCGAATTAGTAGTCTTGGTTGTAAGCTTGGGTTCGAGGAATTTTTTTCAGGTGATTGTATCACGCGTTAGTTCTCCTGGCACAAGCCAACAGACACAGACCCAGCTTGTGTTATGAGTGCAGATTGTGCAAGACCTTTTACGCTCTTACACTGGTTGAATCTTCGGTACAGGTTGTACTGTTTTGGTGTTTACGGATGCATTGTGGTTTATCCAGTAACGCATAAATTTCCCGGGGGGGGGGGGGGGTACTCCCTTATTTGGGCTATACAGGGACGTGCTGCTGGATAGGGTATGTTTTTTTTGGCCTCGCTGTCCTAAACAGGGTATACAATGCGACTTGCTTCTGTCCTAAACAGGTTAGAGCCTGTCCTAAACAGGGTATAGTATTACGAGCCGAGAGACTTTAACCCAGACTGCGAGTAGTCTCTTTCTTTTCTTAGCCTGCGACCCGGAGCCTGCGATAAGTTGAAAGTGCTTGCGATTCAGCGGCAGAAAAGCGACGCATTCTTTTTTCCTGATTTGCGCCACATCAACTGAGTAAACCGACATATGGTAGGTCTAGTTTCTTTGTCTTGGATAACGCGATGAAAGAAAGATGTCACTGTGTCGCGCAGACATGAGGTAATCCCGCTGGTATATATGTTGTTTAGGGATATTTTTCTCTGTAAAAGTTCTATTAGTGCTTGAATCAAAATAAAATTAACCTCAAAAATAAGTTCCTCTTATTCATTAAACAAAAATTGAAGAAATCATTCTTCTTTGATTTGCTATTAAAAAAAATCGCTCTTCTATAGATGCAATGACGACATTTTGCCACGCTAATTTAGAGCTTAATACTTGACGGCTTTTTGTTTAGTTTAAGTGTTGAGACGCAACAACTTGGTTTTAGACGCATCGACCATGATTTCTTCAATTTGAATGACTTATTAAACAGTGTAAATTCCTATAAAACGAGCGAGTGTGCATTTTGTCGTTTGTCCTAAACAGGGTCTTAAAATGGAGGTTGTTGTCCTACACAGGGTAGGGTTTTTAGTGTATTTGTGTTCTAAACAGGGTCAGGGTTTCAAACCCTCGGCGGCACCCCCTCAATCAAACATTTGTCAAGTACCCCCCCGGGATAAATTTGCGCTAACGAGGAAACTCATATGGTTTGTACATACAAGTGTAGGCCGACGCGACAAGCACGTCCCACACGCGATAGGTCAAGGGTTCGGTATCGGATACAGGCAACTCAAAAGAGCTGCTCCAAAAACATTGATAACAGCTAATATTATTAATTTCCGGTGAAGTACTTAGCGTTGCGAAATGTTCTTAAAGGTAACAAGGTGTATAGTATTACATGATTTATTTATTTTTATATTTATTTGTTTGTCTACAAGAGTCTAGTGCCTGTCATGTGGTCTAGTGTCTATAGCGAACAAGTAGTCTTGGTTGTAAGCTTGGGTTCGAGTAATTTTTTCAGGTGATCGTATCACGAGTTAGTTCCCCTGCACAAGCCAACAGACACAGACCCAACTTGTGACCTTCCATGGGAAAACGTACATTAACGCATAGCCGTTTAAACGGCCAAAAACAAACGGATAAAGAACGGCAAACGAACGCCCAAAAAGGGCGTTTAAACGCTTTTCTTCACCGTTTAAACGGTCAACAAAAATTCTTTAACGGATAAGGATAACCGTTTAAACGGGCAACAGAAATTTGTAAACGCATGGTCATAACCGTTTAAACGGGCAACAATACAACTGTAATTAATTTTTATAAACTGATGGCCGAAACCGTTCAAACGGATCACTAAACTTAACGAACGGATTAGGAAAACTTGGTCACTGTTCAAGTAGAGAATGAACTAGTAATTGTTATTTCGCAAGCGTTTGAAAAGAAAATCATTATTAAGAAAGAGAAATTATTAAAAAGAGAAGTCATTCAACAATTACAAGCACAGATCTGGAACAATCTTATTTATTGTAAATGACTTCGTACGATATTAAAAACAAATGTCTGTTTCCACTGCATTGTTCTGTCTTGATTTAAACTCTTGACTGTTTCAAACAACTGAAAATTGCAGTAATGTTTTAAACTTACATGTAAGCTTACATTTTAAAATCACCTAGCACCTTCTTTCCACTTGAACTGCTCGACTGCAAATATACCTCCTGGAGTCATTCCATCCTCGAGCAACCATATAATAGCTCTCGTGCGAATCCAAAAGTGATAATTATGACATCATAAGACATGCAGCAATGCGAGTGAAGATGCCTTGTTTTAGCAGAATAATTGAGAAGAAAAGATTATTCATAATGAATTCCTTTACAAACTATCGAGCTTGTTCGAGCTTTACACACGAGCGGAGAAGACCCCGGATATGTTTTGTGGGGCACTGGAAACGAGAATCTCCATGACAACAGCTGACGCTTTAAGACTCCACACGTGTTTTAAGTGAAAACAAACTCGAGTTCAGCTCAAACGCACCGATAAACATGGCAGATATTGTTCCCGAATTAGAAAAAAGTCCAAATGCAATTGAAAAAGCGAAGAAATTACTTCAAAATGGCTGTGGTTGTACTCGTGGATCCAAAGGAGGTCCCTGCTCCAGAGAATTTAAAGAAGAAACTGTCATATTTAATCTAAACAACTGCCTCGAGTTGACTGCCGGAGAACTTGACTTGGTTATTTTGGCCAATATTCAAGTCTTCACCCGTGATGATTGAATTTGATATTTAATGTAGAAAATAAATGAAAAGCATTGTCATATTGTAGTTGGGAAGTGTTAGAATTTTAAGTATATAACGGGTCAAGAATAGTCCCAAAACTTGCATTGCTAATTCACCATTACTTTTAAACTATTTATGCTTTGGTGCCCGTTTTTATTCTCGCATTTTGGTTAAGGGCTGGTTAAAAACAAGGCTTTAAAAATGGCTTTTCCTTTATGTTAAAAAAATCCAGTCGTTAGATTCTTTCATCGTTTGCCCATTTCTGTCAACAATATTCTTATAAAATTTTGACATAGGCAATTTTCGTAATCCGCCGTTAATCGTTTTCTGTATTATTAAAAATTCCCTATGCCAAGTTTCTTGAAATTCTAATGACTGGATCATTAGAATCGGCAATTATCTGCTGAAGCAAATGGTCTCAATTTCCTTTACCTCCCTGCCACCCCTGCACGAAATTTGGTTTGCAGAAAAACAAACTATTGGCAGAATATTACGTGCATATTCCCATGTTACTATCTGAGTTATTTCCCTCCACGACGTAACAACATACAAGCTAACAGCCGTGTAAAAAGACAAGTTACTTTATTTTCGCTAATTACATGTTTTCATAAATGGCAAAATCTACCTGGGCTAATTACATCAATTTTCTTAGGGCAATAATCATGCAGAACGAGTGCTATTATTGGGATCCCTCGCAGATGCAAATTTTTTTCCCCTACACTTTGAATTGATTTTAGTCTTGATTGTACGCCATTGCTTTTCTTCTTCGACTGCCGAGTCAACAGGAAATTTAGTGAACAGCAAAACTGAAAAATTAAAGAACATAGAAGAACACATTAATCAAGGACACTTGCAAAATTTTAACCTACATGTACAAGTGAAACTGACCATTAGACGTGTAAAAGCAGGTAAATTATGATCTCAGTTGAAAGAATGTTTCACGGTGAGTTCAGTCTTCTTATTTACGTGAGGTTTAAAGGCCTGACACAATGGCTAAATGCTGTGATTTTTCTTACCTTTCAGGGAATTGAGTTTAGTACTGTCCAAGCATTCCTTACTGTGCGATCCATCTGTATTGCCATTCGTCAGTACCTCACTTGAGAAGAAGTACGGTAGCAGTTTTAATGCGCATATATGTCGTTGACTTGACTTTTTTAGTGTCTCTTGGACGCACTTGACTTTTCTGGGTGTTACACAAGTCCTTATTAGATCCTCTGAGACCACCTGGGTCGGAGTGTAGACAACTGGACTGGACACAAAGGTGTTTGGCTGGTCACGAGCTGCTGGCTGAGGTGGAGGCGCTGGCGGAATTTCATAAACTGATGGCTGAGGTGGAGGATGAATTTCAATGGTATCTGACGTAAACTGGCTTTCACAGAGTTCGGCAACAGCTTCCGGGTCTAACGTGGTCAATTCGCTTTCGTACACCATTGTGGATGAATTTACAGTACTCTCTAAAGCTGAGATGACACTATCCAACTGTTAAGAGTTAAAAGAAAGAAAATCGATGTCAACTAAAGTTCGTTTTTTTGACAAGAGTAAAATAAATCCACAAATAGAATATTGACGAAACCACTATACTCTCGTTTCACTCAGGTGGAAAAGTTGTCATAACTTATAAATTCCACTTAAGACGTTCGCGCGAAAAATTTCTAACATTGATTTTTTTTCTGAAAATTGTACCATTGAAAGATGATGTAAGGTCATCGACTTCGTTTTAGAGAGAGCATGCCCAATAGAACTCCTAAATCTGAGTAAATCGGGCTTCGTTAGAGAAGAAGGCCACAGTGACTGCAAGTCCCTAAAATATTGCAACTAGAGTTTTTTCAGTGTTTTTCGATTTTTTATGACATCAATATGAGCAGAAAAAGCAAAACTGAGAAATCGAAACATTGACAATCAAAAAAATAAGCCTTATTTCAACATTATCCATACCGGTAAATCTCTACAAGGAAAACTTTAAGATAAATTAACTAAGTTTCCTTTTCTAACTCGTGCTCTATAGCGAGGGTGTTCGTAAATACTCTAGGGAGCCATCTTAAACACTTACCAAGTGAGTGCTGTTGGGTCGGGTAGCTGCGAGCGCTTCCAAGTCCTCTAAACGCTGCTCAATCCTGAGAAATGCTGCTGTCATGTTCTCTTCAAGCTTTTGAATCACCTATTAAACAGTCCAAAACAAGAATGAGTACCTTGGAAATTTCTAGCTCAAAATCTAATCATTGTAAATTAAGTCAATCGAACGTTTGGTAATTAAACTCAATCGAGCATTTCAATTAACGAGCAAAATCAAACATGATAATAAATTCATTAAGCTCGATTGCGTTTGACTTTGCGATTTTTGTTCGCTTGGTTCTATAACCAAAATCACAACACGATTAATATTGACTAGATTTTGTCCTACCACATTGACAAGGTTAATAACAAAGTTGAATGGTTACCTTGCATAAATTTTCCTGAAGTGTATGCTGAGCCTTTTCAAAGACACCATTCATCTCCTTCATTTCTTCAACTTTCCTCTTCAGCCGTTCACACTCCTCCGTCTTTGAATGCAACTTCGCTCTCAGTTCGTGCGTCCTGTCTACCGGAACGGGAGGTGTGCTGGGTGGAGTGCTGGTGTGAATACTGTTATCCGCTGTTGGCACACTGTCGATTCGTTGACGCTTAGCGGCCTTATTGACACGCCACATGTACTCTCGTTGCTTCTGCTCTGCCAAGAACTTTTCATAGTGATTTGTATCAGGTTCTGTAGAGGAAGCAGTAGTTGGCTTTTGTGTGGTGCTGATGGAACTGTTTTCTGGCTGCTTGGCAGGGACCTGTGATGTGGATTTGGTTTTTGTTGCTAAAAGCCAACAAAAAAACATCAGGAAAGAACGGAATAACCTTTTAAAGCATTTATCAACTTAGACAGCGAGCAGTCTGTCATTTGTGAGACGCGAGTAGCACGGGCACACTCGCATCTTGCGACTTCGCTAGCCGATCACGATCACTCTTTTTGCATCGGTTCCATGGATTTTAGAGCAAACGGGAGGCAGTAACACACTCGATGTGGCGGGGTATTCTGCAGTTACTCCGAGACTGCTCACAGCCAATCACCAACTACAAAACTATAACACTTACCTTTCTTAGCTTTAGGATCCCAGCTCTCGACCACCTCCGCGTTGTACCAGCGGGAACCAAACTTAACTTTGACCTTGTCACCACTTTTAAGAGGAGGGTAAACGTTTTCTTCAGTTCCAGCATCAACCAGCTTGATTTCCTTTCTCTTTGGCCAGTGAGGACGATCTTTCCACTGACAATTTGTTTTCCAAATCACTTTCACTTTGTCGTTGACAGACATGATATTTGAGCAATATTTACGTTTGTTGTGTAGTAGTCGAAAACTTCGAGTGAATGGGAAATATGCGTATCACTCATTAACCTAAAAACTCTTGTAAACAATAATCGTGGATATGATTGGCTAGAAATGATGACTAAAGAAAAGATGTCGGAAACAATAGAACCGGTTTCTGTGGATATGAATACTGCTTAAATTAGCATCGAAGTACGTAAACGATGTGATTATTGCTTAAAAAAAACTCCTGGCATTAAAATCTGACAAATCGCATGCTCGTGTCACTAGCATGAGAGCCACACGCACAAATACTCGCTAAAAAGGCGAAACCGGAAGCAATCTTGTGAGGGTCTCGCGCGAGTCTTTTGTCTTGTGAAGTGACGTGAGATCGTCACGTGTTCACGTAGTGTTTGTTGTGTCCTCGAGTCCCAAATCAAACAACGCTTACGTAAACGTTCGAGAAATCGAAACGAGAACCACGATGGCATTTATTCTGCCAACTTGTGTTGTATGCTGTACTAGAGCAATCAAAATTAATGTAGATACTGTTTTGAGACGTGAGAAATGTGGTGAACACAAGTTACAATTCAACGCATCCACGAGCACAACAGCACAGGAGACACTGTCTGTTGCTGGAAGAAAACAAAAAACATTTTAGAAAACTGCAAGGAATGAACTCCATACTGGTATGCTTTTTACACTGTTTTGAATTAACATTGAGTAACGATTCCATTTTCGTTATTTGAACTCGACAATAAAATCCTTCGTGGTGCTCATATATGTAGTTGTTTACTTTTCGCACTTGACAAGGTTATTCAGAAGCTTAGTTTTGTTTAGTTATTAGCTCATTTTGTCGACTGTTTCGGAAGTTCGAACAGGTATGGGTTTGCCAATAGAGCGTTTTCAATGCTAAACGTTTGAATGAATGCAAACGGTAAAAAAATGAAGCGTTTGAACGGTTATCCAAACGGATGGAACTTGCCATTCGAACGGGCGTTTGAACGGTTGAATAAATTTACCAAACGGATAGTGGTTACCGTTTAAACGGGCGATGAGAAAAAACGAACGTTCAAATAAACGCCTCGAACGCTTTTTCAGGGCGTTTAAACAGCAAATGAACGGAAATCAAACGGCAAATGCAGTTTAAACGGACAAGCGTTAATGTACGTTTTCCTGTGGAAGGTCACACTTGTGTTATAAGTGTAGATTGTGGAAGAGTTTTTGCGCTCTTAACACTGGTTGAATCTTCGGTAGGGGTTGTGCTGTTTTGTTTTTTACGGTTGCATAGTGGTTTATCCAGTACCGCATAAATTTGCACTGACGAGGAAACTCGTATGGTCTGTACATACAAGTTTAGGTCGACAAGCATGTCGCACACGCGATAGGTCAAGGGTTTGGTATCGGATAAACTTGTGCAAACAGGCAACTCAAAGGAACTGCTGATAACAGCCAATTATTAATTTCCGGTGAAGCACTCAGCGTTGCAAAATGTCCTTTAAGGTAACAAGGTGTTTATTTCATGGAGAAACAATGGCAATACTGTTTGTTGTTTCTCCTGTTTCTATATGAGTAGCATAGTAAAAATTTTAAATAGACTAAATTACCAGGGTTGCTAAGTTTATGATCTGAAGCAGTTTAATAAGAACATCGTCATAGGTGAACCGAAAGAAGAAAACAACCCGAGTACTTGTATTGCAAGCTATACTTATTTGGGGGGGAGGGGGGTGGGTAGGTTTCTTAAAATAACTGAGGGGCTACGTCAGCTGCGTCCCGCGTCGGTGGGAAGTATAACACGATAGTTTGGTTTTATAAACTGAGTTGATAATGAGTCGATAATGTGAATTGGCCACCGAAAAGAGATTCGGAAACTGACCTTTCGAGCGTTAGCCATTCGTCGTAGCGAATTAGTAGTTATTGGCACCACGCAACCGTGAAAAATCACAGCTTTCGGAACCATAAACAGGCTAGGCGAAAACCTTTTTGCCGTTGGAACGAATTAGTACTTATTGGCACTGGGCGACTGCACCATAATATTAGGGGTGGCGAATGGTACCCGGTATGGATAATGTTGAAATAAGGCTTATTTTTTTGATTGTCAATGTTTCGATTTCTCAGTTTTGCTTTTTCTGCTCATATTGATGTCATAAAAAATCGAAAAACACTGAAAAAACTCTAGTTGCAATATTTTAGGGACTTGCAGTCACTGTGGCCTTCTTCTCTAACGAAGCCCGATTTACTCAGATTTAGGAGTTCTATTGGGCATGCTCTCTCTAAAACGAAGTCGATGACCTTACATCATCTTTCAATGGTACAATTTTCAGAAAAAAAATCAATGTTAGAAATTTTTCGCGCGAACGTCTTAAGTGGAATTTATAAGTTATGACAACTTTTCCACCTGAGTGAAACGAGAGTATAGTGGTTTCGTCAATATTCTATTTGTGGATTTATTTTACTCTTGTCAAAAAAACGAACTTTAGTTGACATCGATTTTCTTTCTTTTAACTCTTAACAGTTGGATAGTGTCATCTCAGCTTTAGAGAGTACTGTAAATTCATCCACAATGGTGTACGAAAGCGAATTGACCACGTTAGACCCGGAAGCTGTTGCCGAACTCTGTGAAAGCCAGTTTACGTCAGATACCATTGAAATTCATCCTCCACCTCAGCCATCAGTTTATGAAATTCCGCCAGCGCCTCCACCTCAGCCAGCAGCTCGTGACCAGCCAAACACCTTTGTGTCCAGTCCAGTTGTCTACACTCCGACCCAGGTGGTCTCAGAGGATCTAATAAGGACTTGTGTAACACCCAGAAAAGTCAAGTGCGTCCAAGAGACACTAAAAAAGTCAAGTCAACGACATATATGCGCATTAAAACTGCTACCGTACTTCTTCTCAAGTGAGGTACTGACGAATGGCAATACAGATGGATCGCACAGTAAGGAATGCTTGGACAGTACTAAACTCAATTCCCTGAAAGGTAAGAAAAATCACAGCATTTAGCCATTGTGTCAGGCCTTTAAACCTCACGTAAATAAGAAGACTGAACTCACCGTGAAACATTCTTTCAACTGAGATCATAATTTACCTGCTTTTACACGTCTAATGGTCAGTTTCACTTGTACATGTAGGTTAAAATTTTGCAAGTGTCCTTGATTAATGTGTTCTTCTATGTTCTTTAATTTTTCAGTTTTGCTGTTCACTAAATTTCCTGTTGACTCGGCAGTCGAAGAAGAAAAGCAATGGCGTACAATCAAGACTAAAATCAATTCAAAGTGTAGGGGAAAAAAATTTGCATCTGCGAGGGATCCCAATAATAGCACTCGTTCTGCATGATTATTGCCCTAAGAAAATTGATGTAATTAGCCCAGGTAGATTTTGCCATTTATGAAAACATGTAATTAGCGAAAATAAAGTAACTTGTCTTTTTACACGGCTGTTAGCTTGTATGTTGTTACGTCGTGGAGGGAAATAACTCAGATAGTAACATGGGAATATGCACGTAATATTCTGCCAATAGTTTGTTTTTCTGCAAACCAAATTTCGTGCAGGGGTGGCAGGGAGGTAAAGGAAATTGAGACCATTTGCTTCAGCAGATAATTGCCGATTCTAATGATCCAGTCATTAGAATTTCAAGAAACTTGGCATAGGGAATTTTTAATAATACAGAAAACGATTAACGGCGGATTACGAAAATTGCCTATGTCAAAATTTTATAAGAATATTGTTGACAGAAATGGGCAAACGATGAAAGAATCTAACGACTGGATTTTTTTAACATAAAGGAAAAGCCATTTTTAAAGCCTTGTTTTTAACCAGCCCTTAACCAAAATGCGAGAATAAAAACGGGCACCAAAGCATAAATAGTTTAAAAGTAATGGTGAATTAGCAATGCAAGTTTTGGGACTATTCTTGACCCGTTATATACTTAAAATTCTAACACTTCCCAACTACAATATGACAATGCTTTTCATTTATTTTCTACATTAAATATCAAATTCAATCATCACGGGTGAAGACTTGAATATTGGCCAAAATAACCAAGTCAAGTTCTCCGGCAGTCAACTCGAGGCAGTTGTTTAGATTAAATATGACAGTTTCTTCTTTAAATTCTCTGGAGCAGGGACCTCCTTTGGATCCACGAGTACAACCACAGCCATTTTGAAGTAATTTCTTCGCTTTTTCAATTGCATTTGGACTTTTTTCTAATTCGGGAACAATATCTGCCATGTTTATCGGTGCGTTTGAGCTGAACTCGAGTTTGTTTTCACTTAAAACACGTGTGGAGTCTTAAAGCGTCAGCTGTTGTCATGGAGATTCTCGTTTCCAGTGCCCCACAAAACATATCCGGGGTCTTCTCCGCTCGTGTGTAAAGCTCGAACAAGCTCGATAGTTTGTAAAGGAATTCATTATGAATAATCTTTTCTTCTCAATTATTCTGCTAAAACAAGGCATCTTCACTCGCATTGCTGCATGTCTTATGATGTCATAATTATCACTTTTGGATTCGCACGAGAGCTATTATATGGTTGCTCGAGGATGGAATGACTCCAGGAGGTATATTTGCAGTCGAGCAGTTCAAGTGGAAAGAAGGTGCTAGGTGATTTTAAAATGTAAGCTTACATGTAAGTTTAAAACATTACTGCAATTTTCAGTTGTTTGAAACAGTCAAGAGTTTAAATCAAGACAGAACAATGCAGTGGAAACAGACATTTGTTTTTAATATCGTACGAAGTCATTTACAATAAATAAGATTGTTCCAGATCTGTGCTTGTAATTGTTGAATGACTTCTCTTTTTAATAATTTCTCTTTCTTAATAATGATTTTCTTTTCAAACGCTTGCGAAATAACAATTACTAGTTCATTCTCTACTTGAACAGTGACCAAGTTTTCCTAATCCGTTCGTTAAGTTTAGTGATCCGTTTGAACGGTTTCGGCCATCAGTTTATAAAAATTAATTACAGTTGTATTGTTGCCCGTTTAAACGGTTATGACCATGCGTTTACAAATTTCTGTTGCCCGTTTAAACGGTTATCCTTATCCGTTAAAGAATTTTTGTTGACCGTTTAAACGGTGAAGAAAAGCGTTTAAACGCCCTTTTTGGGCGTTCGTTTGCCGTTCTTTATCCGTTTGTTTTTGGCCGTTTAAACGGCTATGCGTTAATGTACGTTTTCCCATGGAAGGTCACAAGTTGGGTCTGTGTCTGTTGGCTTGTGCAGGGGAACTAACTCGTGATACGATCACCTGAAAAAATTACTCGAACCCAAGCTTACAACCAAGACTACTTGTTCGCTATAGACACTAGACCACATGACAGGCACTAGACTCTTGTAGACAAACAAATAAATATAAAAATAAATAAATCATGTAATACTATACACCTTGTTACCTTTAAGAACATTTCGCAACGCTAAGTACTTCACCGGAAATTAATAATATTAGCTGTTATCAATGTTTTTGGAGCAGCTCTTTTGAGTTGCCTGTATCCGATACCGAACCCTTGACCTATCGCGTGTGGGACGTGCTTGTCGCGTCGGCCTACACTTGTATGTACAAACCATATGAGTTTCCTCGTTAGCGCAAATTTATCCCGGGGGGGTACTTGACAAATGTTTGATTGAGGGGGTGCCGCCGAGGGTTTGAAACCCTG
>JAHPZR010034881.1:0-12306 GCA_019787425.1 Platygyra sinensis
TAGAAGGCTTTCCAGGCTTTTTATCTACCTTACATGACCTTCCGCGCTACGGAAATTATCCCTAAAGCCTGTAAATGTAACAAACTAAACAGAAGCCGTGAGATCCTTTTTTTCTAAGTTTTTTGACCTGATGAACTTATCATTGATTCCTTTTTAGTATTGGCAATACATGATAATTTTGTGAACTGAATTAAAGTAATGTCAGTAATGTAGTAACACAGCAAAGTAGCAATGTAGCAAAGTAGCAATGTAGTAATGTGGCAATGGGGCAAGGTAGTAAGGTAGTAAGGTAGAAAGGTAGTAATGTTGTAACATACTTAAAAAAAACAATCTTGATGGAGAACTGAAAAGAAATAAAGAGCGAAAACGAAAAAAAAAGGAAATTCGTTCCTGAAGAATGACATCAGTTTGGCAATGTCTTGTTCTGTGCAGAGATAAAGAAGGAAATAATAGACTTTTAGTGCGCCTATTTTGTCATTCTCAATGAATTCTTCTCTGATTGTTGAGGAAATTATCTAAACTTAAATTACAGAACAGTTGACTACATTTTGTTACCCAGGATGGCTATATCTTCATCTTGCATTGGAGCACTTCCGTTGTATTTAAAATGACATTTTGTGAAAAGAATAAACAGCTGCTGGAACTTATGATGAATATTTTCTGCTTGTCTTAGCTGCTCAAAAGCATCCTCTAGGGTTAGAGCTGCAGGCTGAGCAGGGGGCACGCAGGGTGCTGCAACAGGTGCAAGAACGGGCTGTGCAATGACAGGGGGTGTATGAAGGCAAATGTGGTGTCCTGAATCCTCAGAATTTAGTTCACACTTGCACCTGTTGCATTCGACCTGCAACTCTCCTATTAAACGCATGACTATTCTCATTGCTGGTTTAATTTGCAAGTCATTGAGATCTGCTTTGCACAGAGGGCATGGAGCCAATTGGGTTGCCTAGAGAGCTCCAGAAAAGCAAGTAGTGCAAAAGTAGTATTCGCATGATGTTTGTAAGGGCATGTCAAGGATGTCCTTACAAATGGGGCAGCAGAGATCGGCCTTGACAGTTTCTTTAAAATGAAAATTAGCCTCAAAATCCGCTGTCCGGTAAGTGTCCATGGATCTACTGATCTCCAATGTTTTTGTTTTCAGACCTTCCAAATTATGCAGGATTCTCAGCTGTTGTTTGTTCCAATTTCTCATTGCCAGATTTACGACCCCTTTTTGTTTTCAGAGGTCTTCCACCCTTGCTTATTCTTTCGACGATGGAGAAGCAGGTTTTACAGTTCTCGTCGGTGTGAATCTCCCAGTAAACTGGAACGGAGCATTTGCTGAAGACAAGAAGCACACGTTACAAATTCATTGGGGATGGATTGATGCGTCATCTTTTTGTACATTCAACTGGTATTTTTCTGCTAGAAACTCGGCACGTTCAATACAGCTGTTGCTTGATTCATATATCTCCTTGGTTTTCTTTAATTTAATCTTCCTCAGCAGATACGACAGAGACAGTTAAGATTTTCTCGGTGACCCGTCAGATCTTCTGTTACATCTGCCATGGAACGTATGGCAGACTACAGATCACTCGCATATAAATTTAGGCCCGCACTCGATCAGACAAATTTCTAGTAAAAAAGTGATCGTACTTTTGAAAGCACAAATGCTGGGGGAGTACAGATATAGTTATGGTTTATCTGGGAAAACTTCAGAACACGCTGAAATTGAGATCAAAGTTCCTTTATTTCAACACACACTTTCTGCCACTGGGAAAGCATCAGTTCCCTTGTGGTTTTCCAAAACAGTGATATGACATGCAACACCCGAATTATATCTCTTATTATTATGATTTAATGCATACACTATTAGAAAATGTTTATTGCGCATACATTTCTTTCAACACCTACCACTACGCATCACGTGTTAAGAATACATTTTAATATTCTTTGTATACAGTTCTTTACGAGTTAGGTATTAACCGGGATATTAACTTTGACGTATGACCCGTAGTACGTTAGTACGTTTTCTTCATTGTTACGAAAAATTGTTGCGTGACTTGGAAGATTCACGAAAATGCTAATTTAGTCTTGAACTTTTATACATATTTAATTAGTCTAAGCAATTTATTTTAGTCATTTACGTCTGCTGCTGTAAATAGTTTCACATTGTAATGATATTTTATTTAGTAGAGCCAGAAAGATCTAGAATCTTATGCTGTAAAGTATATAAGCGAGTTGGTGTAGTTTTTAAGTGGTTTTTTTTCCCAGGAGTGTTCAGAGAGAATTATCTCGTGAGTCAGAAGTGTTTACTGAAGTGTGACAAAGGTCGCGTGTAAAGTATCGACAGAGGTCGTGTTTGTTCAAGTGTAACAGAGAGGTTACGTGGATATCTAGCAGAGGCTGTGTTTATACAAGAGTGACAGAATTCCAAGTGTAGTTACAAGCCTAGCGTGTGCTTGTTGTGAAGTCTTGTGTGGAAATACTGCGTTCGTGTGGAATAAATAACCTTGTTGTTTCCGACATCCCTGCATTCTGATTAGACTGCAAACTATCTACCACTTTAAACAACGAACTTGCAACATTGGGGGCCTGTCACTAGAGAGTGAAATTCAAGGAACTGT
Source organism: Platygyra sinensis (assembly GCA_019787425.1). NCBI lineage: Eukaryota > Metazoa > Cnidaria > Anthozoa > Scleractinia > Merulinidae > Platygyra > Platygyra sinensis. Next base: position 2,604 of record JAHPZR010034881.1, read on the forward strand.
TTGTTGTCTACCATTAACCAGGAAAGTATCACAACTTGGAAGGAAGTAACTGTAACTGCCAAAAGTGAATCCTTCTTGGCCACTTAGAGCAACGATTTACAAACATTCAATCGAGGAGAGTGCCTTCCTGATCTAGTCGTTTACTCGGCAACCTAGAGCGAGCGCCATTTGGATCACTATAAACTCTGGCTTCATCACTGCTAGGATCCATTGTGTCCCCATACGAACTCTACAATTTCAAACTATGTAACTGCCAAAAGCGAATCCTTCTTTGCCACTTACAGCAACGATTTACAAACGGTCGATCGAGGAGAGGTTTGAACTAACAAGAAGCAACAAAAAATACTAACTTACAAACTGTAGAAATATAAAGCTGAAAAGCGACTTAAAGCGAAACGCAATGAACATAATAAATGAAAACTTGCATTGTATTGGCGCTGTAGGCCACGAAAAGGTAACTCTGTAGGTTTATAACACAATATCTACTCTGAAAACTGTAGCGCGTGCTAAAGCTTAAAAACCAGAATAATTAAGAACATGCAAATTTACTAAATGTGCGGGAAAGAAACGCAAAACATATTCCCGAAGGAACGCTAATTTCATTTGTGGTGATGCACTGTATCATATAGTGTATACGTACCTTTCTGTTTAGTGCAGCTTGCTGAGGTACTTTTCCATACGCAGAGGCTCCTCGGATTGAGTATTGTAGGATCCTGCCACTGGTTCTGAAATTTCTGTAGAAGCTGTTGATCAATGAGAACGTAATTAAAATGCACTTAGTATTTCCCTTACTTCATTGCCACATGCCTCTCTAAATAAATCACTATTAAACTATGCATGCTATTTACTCCTAAACAAAGCATATAGTCCACAGCAAGTGAGTTCTTTTTTTGAACAGCATATAACATAATCATTACCAGCATAATCAGCCAAGTTTTGCTTGAGGGCTTTGATTTCTTCCCTTAATTTCTCTTTTTCTGCTGCACACAATAAATTCTTGTAGCCCTCTGGGACCCTCTTATCTGAAGGCGGTGCCCCGTTGCAGGTCAATAGTGACCATCTTCTCTACCTGCTGACTTTAAGCTGCCACAATCTACAACCTCTCTTCTTTTGTAATCAGTTTGCTTTGTTTTTTACCTTGAACATGGGAACAATATAATATCTTATTATGGCAAGTTTTTGTAGCTGAAATAATGCGTGCTCTGATTGGCTAAGTGCAGCTTAATGCCGGGGCATTATTCTCCCATAATGCCCACAGGCCAATTACAGATTACGCAAATTAGGAAAGGAAAAAACACAAAAAGTTATCCAAAGCTAGACAATATTTGCTTTATTTACATTGAAAATTGTTGTGATACAGAATGATGAGTCACGATTAACATTCAGAGAGTTAATTATATTACTATTTTAAGGAAAAAATGAAGTTGCATCGGCAAATTAGAAACAAGTTAATTGGTCAGGAAGAAATTGAAATATTCATACATTAAAGAGCAAAACCATGAAAGGAAAGGAAAACTGCCAGTGAAATGAAAACATTACAGCGATATTTGCCATCCTTAAACAAAGGAAGCATAGTAGAGGTTTGGACTTACCAGCTCCTGTCCTTGACCGCTTATTGGCAAAATATTTTATAGATATCAGAAAACAGATGGTGACGATTATGAACCAGACACCCTGTCGGGTTTGCAGTGAAGTATACATGAGAGGTTTCTTTCCGAAGGCAGGTCTCCTTTCACTGTCATTTCAACATTCAAAAGGCAATAGGTGACACCAGAGCAGTACTGCAGTCAACATCAACAAAGTTTCTTGCTGTAACACAAGCCAGTTTAAACATCTTCATGGACCATCAGATTTAAACAGACAAGCAGTTTTATTTTCCAGTGTGGACATTCGCAGCATCTCTAAGTGCCAGTTCAAGGTCTTTAACGGGCCAGTAACTGTAATCCAGGAACCTCAGAAAAGGTGAAGAGTTTTCATCGAAAGTGATGACGAAGAGTAGTGCTGATTCCGTTTAAATTGTGTTTTCTTTTGTTTAAATTGTGTTTTCTTTTTCCGACACGGCCGCAGTCTTCTGAGCAAGTCTGAAGCACTTTTCTGTTGGAATTGACGTTTGGTGGTTGATTCTTGAGAATGTCGATGAAAATTCCCTCGTCATATAGCAACACAACTGTACTAAAATACTTTTTGTGGCCGTATTGATCATTGTTTTCCAAAAATATTTAGAATTCTGTTATGCAGTTTGACAGTTTGAAAAGATGACTGAATAGATAAGCACTTGCATCACTTGATGTGAAGTAACGACTCCCCTGGAATTTAGTTTTTTTTTCTTTAGTACCGTTTTGTTAGCCATATAACAAACAACTTAATAACCTGAACCGTTTGGTCATTACGGGAAAATCTCAAACCTCCGCCTACCATATTGACCTCGCTATGGCTTGGTCAATAAGGCAAGGCCTCAGTTTGAGATTTTCCCGTAACCACCTCACTCTCGGTTATTAAGTAGTTATTATTGGATGTTTTGTTGTGTAGTATCACTGAGTATTTTTACGAGTTGCATCGTATTTTGACGAGCCCGTAGGGCCTGTAGTTGGTGTTAAATGTATCTATTTCAAAATACTTAAAGATTTTTCGACTACATGAAAAAAGATATTTGTTGATAGTGTAACTTAGTTCAGTGACAGTTCATCGCTCTCAGACCCTGAAAATAGTACAAATATTTTGTTCAGATATTTCTCACCTGACAAAAATGATAATCTAAGTTCCTTTGCAGGTCCTTTTATAGCAGAAAATGCGAACATCAAGATACTAAAGAACAAGCAATGTTGTTATGTTGCAACGAAGAGTTTGAAACGCCTGACACATTTCTACTGGTACCCAGACCAGCACGCCACTGTTGTGTAATTTCACGTTTATAGCCCCGTTGAAATCTTGTTTGTTTGGTGTAAATTATGATAAATATAATAAAGAAAAGAAAAAAACAACTGATTTCCTTTCACACCTTCGTACTCTGTATTTTTTTTAGGACTACAGGCTCTCGAAGGTAGGATATGTGAATCAAGTTGTCGAGTCTTTAAGTTGTAAAAGAATTTGAACGATATACCTGTATAAACTTTCGTTCTTCGAAAGGTTTTCATTTAGAAGTTCTCAATCTTTAGGAAGAGACTGACTGTCTCGAAAAGGAACGACTGTTGAACTTTTATATCATATATTCCATACCAATTGTATTTACTTTAGGACCATATTTAACGCAAAGAAAGAAAAAGGGCAATTGATTTTTAGGAGCTAACAAAAGTAAACACTCGTTCGCTTTTTCACATTTTTTGCTCCATTCTTTTCTTAGTTCCACGCGATAGAATTTTTGATATAATTTAGCCGAAGCTTTAGAAATTAAAAAAGAACATTTTCTAGACATGATTGTATGTATTTTCTATTGAAAGTAAATTAATTTAAGCCTCGTATTTTTTCCCGGAAATCCAGGTGGGAGGAGGGGTGTTTAGTCTTGGAAATCCACACAGGAGGGGGGTCTTGTGCTTCAAGAAATCCAGGTGAGAGGGGGGGTTAAAAAGCAACCCCATCCGTCGGTGGGGTGCGGATTTTTTCTGGGATAACCCAATAAAACATTTCCTTACCTTTAGATATTTTCTTTTTTGAATGCTCACCAGTGTGTCGTGATAGTAAAGCAATAATACTTAAGGTCTTAATCAGCTAGCTAGGTATATGTAGTCACAAATATCAGTATAATTTAACATGATCTGTATGCTGCAATTCCATCTGTTTTTGTCTACAGGTGTACGTTCTTAATTCTATCATGAATTAATTATGTGTGTGCATACAGATATGTATACGTAATTGACCACTCCCCATCGGAACTTTTCAAGACCAATGTCAACAATCAAACAGTGATAAACATTTTTACAGACACCCACACACACAAATAAATATTCAAATGAATGTAACTATATAGGTTAAGAATCCCAACTCGCAAGAAGCAGACCTGAGTTGGGTATTTACAAGCGTGGCCGAGAAGTTGAAATTGAGGCTACCGAGGACAGCAACAGCTAGCAGTCTAAACGGGATTTATACCCGTGACCTACAGATTTCAAATCCAGCGATCTAAGCACTCGGCAATACTACCCCCACAATTATGCAATAAGTTTGGTCAACTAAGGTTTTATACAATTATGTCAATTGCTAATATGTCTACTTTTAATTACATACTTTTTCCTTTCTTTTTTGAACCACTTTCTCTAACAGTACTAGCAACACTTTTTTTTCGTTCTGAAAATTGTTAAAAAAAATATGTATTAATATAAGTATATATAACAGCTGGGGGAGATAATATACTCTTCCAGGTATAGTGTCCTGCATCTTGTCTTTCATCTTGCTTTCTTGCTTATTTATGCAGTGGCACATACCATAAAATTGTTCCATATAATGTTGTCCTAGAAACACATACATTTGGTTTAATGATGAAAAACATTTAAGTGTATTTGAGCAAATTAACATATATATTATATCATTCCAAAGTCTTTCACGATCAAATTGGACAGCAACCTTTCACAAAATGTCTGAAGTAGGCAATTAAGAAAATCATAAAAATTGGGTATCTAGAACTAACTACATTTTATATGTAGTACGTTATACTTACTATTTTGCTTCCTTCGCTTTTTTGGTTTTGGCCCTTTAACTGTCACGGTATCCTCTGTCACAGTATCCTCGTCATCTGCATAATTGTTGTGACATGATTAAAGGAGAGTTGGCATATTTTGTTAAAATTATGTAGGTATGATGACCAACCCTTTTTGTAAAGTGTCGTCAATTCAATTAAAAAATATAAGTCATGCAGTCATTACATGTGGCTAGCCTACATGCAGAAGAATGATTTAAAGCAGTCACCAATAATCTGCAGACTCAACACAACTGCTACTTGCAGACATTCCTTGTTCTTCTCGAGTGTCAAGCGTGTCTACAATATCAAGTAGGAAAAATCCTAAATTTACAAAAAAATATTAAGAAAATAAAGTGGTGGCTATACATGTAAAGTGTTAAATTGTCATAATAATTAAGGGACATCAACAAAGCAACCGGAATTTGAAGCTATCGGCAATTAAGCAATACTGATCATTATTATTTTACAGTACTACCAGACTCAGAGTTGCTGTCCTTCGTCCACGAGCTTGAAAAATCTTGTCCTAGAGACCTCCTTTTACACTCCCTAGATTTATTTCCAGCATCGTTGCTGCCACTTTTTGGACCTTCTGATGCTACCGTTGCTTTCTCTGTCCTTTGAGTGCCTTCAGGTGTTCTGCAGCCTGTATTTACTGCTTGTTTTGCTGCACTCATTTTTTCTGGAAATGATAAATTTAACAGCCTTAATGTGCTGCTTAATGTATAAACTTTACCGTGGTATAAAAACCAATTAATTCACACGATTGATCGACGATGCAAAAGCGTCAGAAAAGCATGCACTGTTGATAAATGGGTGGATTATTTTAGTTACTGGTATCGTTGTACTGTTCACTTAATATAAATTAGCTGGCTGGAGGGGTGCAGCCCAATTCCACCTCAATATGTACATATCATTTCCAATGTCCTCTTTCTCAACTGGTCTCTAAAATCCATACTCTATAATGGGACGCACCAAGTTTCCATTTTTTAATGATGCGGGAGAACTTATCAGCTACAACAACACTTGATGGAATGTTCATGATTTTCCATGGTTCTAATAAATATGCACATCCCCCTGACCCTAAGGAAGGAATTTCTTAAAGACTACCCCTAGCAAGTTGTGTCCTTTAAATGTTAAGGCTTTGGAGATCCAAATTCTTCTGGAATTTCCAATCCCCTTCCTTAAGAAGGAGAGGCACGTCCTGGCCATTTTTTATTCTTTGAAGATTTGAAATTTCCTCTTCAACTAGGTTCAAGGTTTATTTATTTCACACTATTTACATAAAGTTAACATAGAAAGAAAAGTATAATTACAACACATGATTACAAGATAAAATAATTACAATACAGGTTAAAAAATGTGTATGGTGGTCAAAGGAGCAAAGGCTTTCTAGTTGACCACCATCTACTTTTAAGTAAACAAAATGGGAACATATCCAAAAGAAATTGGACACTGCAAACACCCTGGTGCTCTGAAGGCATACAGTTCTTTCGCCGAATTTCATTAATTCAAGCTGATCTTTTAGGCTCCCGATCGGGAATCCTCAAAAATGTTATCCCCAAACCTTTTTCAAACCGTCTTGCACAATTTATCACAAAGCAACTCACTGGCATTGTTCCTGAACAAGATATAACACACATTATTCAAACTGTTGCCTTATCGTGCTCACCAATGCATACTTTTTCCCAACCACGAACCACAACAATGTCACGTGACTAAGCTGGTGATGTCAGCATGAGTATCGCTATAATCTGTAAAAAAGTTTTTGACAAAATCTTTAAAAGAACATATAGTTCTTCACCTGTAGAATGGTTGGAGATGATGCTGGCTAGTGCAGGTGAATTAAGAGTTGTGTCGAGTTTGGGCTTACTTCCAGGTTGACCCGGAGAGTAGATAGGCTTGTTTGGAAGGCATGGTGGAGCACAGGGATTCAAGTCTCAGTTATACAGACCCGTCTGCCATGCTTCATTAGTTGTAGCAAGGATAAACAGTTTTGGGTCACAGTTTGCTTGTAAAGATTCAGAAAGTGAGTCATTAGGAGGCATGTTATCTTCCAGCGAGGGTTAGGGTGAGTTGGATGGTTTAATGTTCAAAATTGAGTCCATTTGTGAAAGAACAGTCTTCTGCAATTGATCCTCAGAGCAGCTGTCTGTTGGCAGTGATTGATCTTCCTTAACTGTGCCATAAATCTCCTCTTCTACTCTTTTTATTGCTTTCAATTCAGCTTGCATAATTGCTAATTCCTTCATTATCTTAAGCTTCTTGATATCATCTTCCTGCCTTCTCAGTCTTTCGCTCTCATTACTTTGCAAAGTACTGTAGCTCCCGTGCGAATCCAAAAGTGATAATTATGACATCGTAAGACATGCAGCAATGCGAGTGAAGATGCCTTGTTTTAGCAGAATAATTGAGAAGAAAAGACTATTCATAATGAATTCCTTTACAAACTATCGAGACCCCGGATATGTTTTGTGGGGCACTGGAAACGAGAATCTCCATGACAACAGCTGACGCTTTAAGACTCCACGCGTGTTTTAAGTGAAAACAAACTCGAGTTCAGCTCAAACGCACTGATAAACATAGCAGATATTGTTCCCGAATTAGAAAAAAGTCCAAATGCAATTGAAAAAGCGAAGAAATTACTTCAAAATGGCTGTGGTTGTACTCGTGGATCCAAAGGAGGTCCCTGCTCCAGAGAATTTAAAGAAGAAACTGTCATATTTAATCTAAACAACTGCCTCAAGTTGGACTGCCGGAGAACTTGACTTGGTTATTTTGGCCAATATTCAAGTCTTCACCCGTGATGATGGAATTGGGGACAAAAGAAGCAGAAGTCCTAGGTGCAATTACCAATTTCAGTCAGTTTCAATATGCAAAGAAATGTTTCTTCACCTTTATGGCCTCAGTGATTCCCGACTGCGTCGTCTCAAGGAACATTACGATAAACATGGCATCTTTCCGCGAATGCATGGAAACAAGAAGAGGCTTCTGAGTAACACACTTCCACATTTAGTTACGGAGAACCTTCACAATTTTCTCACTAATTATGTGGAAGAAAATGCAATTGTCTTCCTGGAAGAATCCCTGGATTCAAGAGTGATGAAGTGAAAGTACTGCCTTCGTGTGAAACTAAAATGAGTGTCTGTCGAGTGTATACTTCGACATGCGAAGCTTCAGGACTACAGGCTGTTTGTTATAGTAAATTCGTTGAACTATGGCAACAGTTCCACCCCAATGTTGTCGTCGCCAAGCCTATGACAGACCTTTGTTTTACCTGTCAACAGAACACAACTAAACTTTTACGCGCAGCTAATCTTCCCGAGCAAGACAAGGCCGATTGTATTAAATCCAGCAGGACCACTTGAACTGTGCACAAGCCGAAAGAGAATTGTACCGAAACACTTGCTCGGAAGCGGGTACAACTTTTCAAAGCATTGAGGATGATGTGGATTTTAACGAAAGTCACGAACCTTGCTCATTCACTGGTACGATGCATTACTCGTTCGACTATGCACAGCAGGTACACTACCCAAGTAACCCTCTCCAACCTGGCCCAATATATTTTAAAACTCCACGGAAATGTGGCATTTTTGGCGTTAACTGCGAAGCAGTACCACGCCAAGTGAACTATTTGATTGACGAGTCTGCCACTGTAGGAAAAGGTGCAAATGCAACCATAAGCTACGTTCATCACTTCTTCGCGCAGCACGGACTGGGAGAAACCGACGTTCATTTGCATGCGGACAATTGTACGGGCCAAAACAAGAACAATTATTTTGTGTGGTATTTTGCCTGGAGAGTCGCAACTCGACTTCACCTATCTATCATGTACTCTTTCTTGATCGCAGGACACACTAAATTTGGCCCTGATCGCTGTTTTGGTATGCTTAAAAAGTCCTACAAAGTTAGTTTCATTTCGTCGATCTATGAACTTGCTAAGATGGTAGACGATTCGAGCAGCACAGGAGTGAACAAGGCTCAGCTAGTAGCAACACAATGGTCAAGTCATTGTCCCAGTCTATGACTGGGCAACATTTTTGGCACAGTACTGTAAGAAAATCCCGAATATTACGAGCTATCATCACTTCAGATTTTCCCAGGACGAGCCGGGAGTCGTCTACTGCAAGCAGTTCGTGGCATCTGCGGAGGAACGGTTTGTGTTATTTAAAAACCGTGCTGTTACTCCACCAGTCTCTGTTTTACCACAGAAGATCAACCCAGAAGGCCTGAGTGATGAACGTAAAAACTATTTGTATCGAGAAATTCGGCAATTCTGCCGACCTGGAACTGAAAATTTAGTAGCACCGGTGCCTTAAATTTGAACATGTTAATAGACTGAGACGAGAAAGAACCCGGGGGAGGTACTCCCATATATTGTATTATTTTTGTTAAAACTCGTGCTTTGTAAATAGACTCGTCCTTCGTAATCGATAGTTTGATATTTAATGTAGAAAATAAATGAAAAGCATTGTCATATTGTAGTTGGGAAGTGTTAGAATTTTAAGTATATAACGGGTCAAGAATAGTCCCAAAACTTGCATTGCTAATTCACCATTACTTTTAAACTACAGTATTGTGCAAAAGTAACGCAAGCGAAATGCGCGAATTTCGTTCTTTGTTCACGCGAACTTTCCAGGAAAGTTCGCGCGTAAGTTCGAGTGACAATTTGAGGCCTTTCGAGCGAAATTTCCCTGGAACAAAGAATGCTTTTTCGTCGACTTTTCGGTACAAAACGAAATTTCACGATCAAAAGCGTCTTTTCACTAACTTGGTGCACGATATTTCGTGTTAGACAATCGCAACAATTCTCCACACGATCTCTTCGATCTACCGGTCATGTAACGTACACAAAATATACAAAAGGTTTTCAACGCACTCCTTTGCTGGAGTTCAGTCACGAACACAAACAATGAGAATTACAAATAAAACTTACCACCAGGGAAGACTTTGAATTCAGTTTCATGTATTTGAGAAGAGGCAAAACAAGCCCCATATTGATCTGTGAAGTCGTCAGCAGCTGCATAGAAAATTATC
>JAHPZR010034889.1:0-33584 GCA_019787425.1 Platygyra sinensis
TGGAGCATTTTAGTGGAACAAATGGAGCATTAAGGTGGAGCATTTTAGTGGGGAAATAAAAGCCTAATGTACAAAAGCCAACCGACCGTAGTCTATACATAAGTCAATTGCTGTAAAGCTAACCGCAGGAAAACCAGTGTGAATATGAAAAAATAAGTATTTGGTGAGTGCATTTTAACTCCATCAACAAATTATAACCAGTTTCTGCCTTGTTTAGGCCTAATCTAAAGCAGATATAGCATCGTTGAAAGGCTTGGTCACTTATAATGGCATGGACCGTCAAATATGGCATCGACCGTTTACGAAACGGAAATCAGCTTCGCCGAGCTTCTCGACCAATCAGAATGCCAAACACTTGAACCACCTATGCAAATTATACCTAACTAAGATCTATGCTCGTTCTCTCAATGTCAATAGGGAGCTTAAGAAACCACGACGGCGCCGGCGAGGACAACGTCGGTTAAAAAATGAACTTGTATTTTACCTACGAATCTCGCGATACCCCAAAGTCAGTTACTATGTTTATCTCTGTCAAAGCTATCACGAATCTGAATCTAGGACACAGCGATAAATCCGAAATAAAAATTAAAAAAAAATAGTCGTTCCCGTTCTCCAGACAACACAGAACTTGGTCATTTCACGTTGTTATTTCGCAGACGACGGCAAAGAAATGTACCGAGAATTATAACGCACGTGCACAGCTATTGTTCTGGGCCGGGTTGTTCGAAAGCCGGTTAACGTTAACTCAGGATTAAACGTTAACTAAGGCATTATTTTTTCTTGTTTGAAATTGTTTTTCACCTGTAACGTCTGGTGTGGTTTGCGATTACTACAGCTCAAAGCTAAAGGGCTAACAATATAAACAGATTACCTAGCCAAAAAGTTACAAAACTGAAATCAAAATTCTCGCTAACCCTGGGTTAGCTTAATCAGGCCACTGGGGGCCCGTTTCTCGAAGCTCCCGGTACTTACCGGGCCCGTTAAGCTGTTTGTTTTCCGTTCCAGATGGGAGTTTCAAAAGGCTTAAAATTGTACAGTAAAGTTATCAGCTAAATAAACAAAATGAACTTCATTAGAGGTCAGAACGCACCCTTCTTTTCTTGAGACTTGATTTCAAAATATGATTTCGGGCCCGTTAAGTTACCGGTCTTACCTGCTCGGCATTAACTCTTTTGTTAACAACGTTGCCGCTGCCGCTGCCGTCGTGGTTTTAAGCTCCCTAATATAATGTACTGCCGTTACAAATGGTGCCATGAAGCAGTCCTCAAAAACGCAAACCCGTTCTCCCATCTTAACAATCAATTCTACAGTCAACTCTCTCGTAAGCGGACACCCTCGGGAATGTGAAAAACGTGTCCGTTAGTAGAGCTGTCCGCTTACGAGAATTATTCCCGTAAGCGGACACCAAAGAAAAATAGGGTGATGTCTGCTTACGGGAGAGTTAATTAGCGGGTGTTAATTGTGTTTTATTGCGTAGACAAAAATAGCAACGAAACGGACAGCTTGCTTTGCCTCGGACAAATTGAAATTTGTAAAAAGCGATCCCCGCTGTTCTGTTGGCTCTGTTAAAGGTCATATTTTTGTTTGATTTTTGCAAATTAAGACAAATTTCATTGCCAAGAGTCAATTACGTACATGGTGTGTCCGCTTACGAGAGAGCGTAAACAAAAGAAAAATCCAATTTTCATTTTCAAAAGTGTCCGCGTCCGCATACGAGAGAGTGTCCGTTTACGGGAATGTGTAAATAGAAAGTTTGACTGAGAGGTAAAAACGGGGATTTAAAAAAGCCGTCCGTAAGTAGAGCTGTCCGCTTACGAGAGTGTCCGTTAGCGGAGAGTTGACTGTAATAGCCCTTTTCACGGTTAGTTTTTCTCATTTGCATTACAATGTAATCCAACGTCGATGCGAGGCAATTTCGGGCTAAAACTGCAAAACAGCCCGAAATTGCCTCGCATACATGCTAAATTTTGATTGTAATGCAAATGAGCAAAGGTAACCGTGAAAAGGGCTATTGGATACTTAAAGCCTTGGGGTGCTTTCCAAGCTTAACGTTCCAAGTTTCGCGCGAAAATACGAGATTAACAAAGGGGCAACAAAATGGCGGACTGTTGGTCTTTTATTTGCCTTGAAGTTAATTGCTTGGCGAATATGAAGTTGAAACAACTTTTTTCAGTCTAGCTTGGTTTTTTGGTGAGGTTTTTTTTCAGTTGTTTATGTTGTCTATCCTTCAGTTTGGAGTTGGAATAACAAACAGGAACAGTGAAAGTCATTTTTCATTAAGACGGATTAAAACTTCCAGTAACTTTTAATCGAACAACCTAGCCCAGCGATTTCAAGAGTCACTTTCGAATGACGAGATAAACTGACTAAAATTCCCAGATTTATTCTTAAACAAGGATCATCCACTCCGACAAACTAATAGGGATTGTCAACACAGTATGTGAACCATGTGTGTTCCGAGAAAGACCCTCTGTCCCACTTAGAAAGGGGTTAAAAGTGAGGACTGGAGCCAAAAGTGTTACCACGGCAACAACACAGGAGGCGTCATTCTATTTCTTTTGTGATGTTTATTTGTAGTGCCAAGTTGAAGAACACTGCTCACACCAAAATAAAATGAGACAAATAAGGCACCACCTTTTAAAGGACTTCGAAAATTTGGCAATAAGAATGCGCCTACAATACATTTTCTTTGGGAAGGACAACGAACCGCATCCTTTCCATGTTAAATCAAACTCAGTGGATACCGCCGGTTCAACAATCGATGGCTCTAGCGGCCGGGGGGGGGGGCGGGGGGGGCTACTTAACAAAGTTTAATACGGGAGGCTCCGCCCCGAAGTCCAACCCCTTACCCTTTCACATACCTTCTTTAGGAAGTCTTGTTCTCAATTTCATGTAGTGCTTAATAAATAAACTGATACAGCCCTAAGGGGCGTCTATTCGAAAATACTTATAATTAAAGGCCCTTTTAAATGCCTAATGACCGATTTCCCTACCCTTTTATATACCTCAACTTGTGAAGTCCCTACCCTTTTATATACCTGAAGCCTGAAAAAGGTACCCCTTTCGGGGGCGGAGCCTCCCGTATAGGCCATTATAGGAGTACCCTCCCCCCCCCGCCCCCGGGCTCTAGTAAGCTACTTAGAAGAGGTTAAAGTTCAACTTTCTGAAATACAGCTACAAAACCTAAAGGCAATCTGCCTAACACAGAACCTAAAAGCGTTGAAAACGCTACGAGAAAGTCCTAACATCAATCTTAAGCAGGCACAGGGCACACAAACGGTTGTTTTGAACACTGTTCATAAATCTAACTGTAGATAAATCTGTTCGAAGAGACAAATCCAGTTAGACAACTTGAACACTACAAACCCTTGAACGTCCTATGGTTGTAGAATCATCGCTAAGAGTTGTCAAATGTTTCTAATTAGTTATAAGATTTGACTGCCCGAGCCTACACATACTATATTGTGATAGACGCTTGAGACCGAACTCAATGGTTTTGTCATATCAGCACGCAAATGGCTAGCTCTCGCACGCGCATTCGTCGTTGCTAGCGATCGCTTTACACAAATTCAATAACCGAATGCATAGACCTTGATCCCGGTTGGTAAGACCCGATTTATTAATTTTCTGCGAGGTCCTGTATGTGATGTGTCGCGACTAGATAAGGTGTTTCTGGCTAGTGTTGTGGACTTAACACTCCTCCTCAACCCGTAGCATAATAGTAAGCAGGGAGTCATTATCTTAGAAGACTCGATCGGAGCTTTCCATCACTGACTTTCGAATAGTAAAGAATCTTGAAGAAGGGGGTGGAGTCTAATGAACGTTTTTATAGACACGAGTCCTTATGAACGACGCAGCGACGCATGGGATTGGTTAACACTAATCTGATGTTTGTATACTCGATGGAGAGCACAAAACTAGCGGCGCGCTTGTTGACGTAGTTGATGGCGCGAGCAAAGAGAATTTACATTTTGATATCCAAAGCTAACAAGTTGTTTTCCTTTTTCTCGTTGTCGGTGTTTTCTAAAAAGAAATAGAAAACATGTACTTCGTGGTTTCTATCAGAGTTTATACAAAGCACTCGTGAAAGTTTGGAGAACTCGAAAAGCTGTGGAAACACTCGCCTGCGGCTCGTGTTCCCACAGCTTCTCGTTCCTCCCAAACTTCCACTCGTGTTGTATACCTCGATAGAAACACGGTACATGTTTTTCTATTTGCGTTCGAACTAATACGCATGATACCTCTTAGTTTTGCTATTACGTAGCCAGTCTATACACAAATATACCTCAAGAGGAGGGGATAGAAACAGTATGCAATGCATACGACTCCTTCTATGAAGGAGAATCCCCCATTCCAACAAAATATCTAAAAAGAGCGCTTGAACTTATTCTACAAGGAAACTGACTCATTTAAGGTGGCCGAACACAGTTTTCGCGCGTGCTTTGCTGATGCAATATTTAGCACGTGCACAAAGATTTCAAAGAACAAATATGTCGTCAGTAGAGCGAACATTTTATTTCTCAACACCCGCACTATCTGTGTTATTTTTCTCTATAATTGAACGCAGTGTGTTGATGGCTTTAGTCTTTTATTACAAAGATATGTTAGAAAAGGTAACGATGCAAAGGACCCAGCAATTTTCAGCTTTTGTTTGTTACCGAAAGAACCCAGTTAAATGCAACGCATGCGCAGTTGCTCAAAAAATTGAGACCGATTGCTTTAGCAGAAACATGCTGTTTTCTAACGATCCACTCGTTAGAATATCAAGAAATTTGGCCGAAAAATAGATCAGAGACCACGTGAATGATCTATCAAAAAAATCTGAAATTTGACATAGGGAATTTTTAATAATACAGAAAACGATTAACGGCGAATTACGAAAATCGCCTATGTCAAAATTTTATTAGAACCGTGTTGACAGAAGGGATTTAATGTCAATTCTTAGTGTGCAAAATATAAAAACAATCTAACGACTGGATTTTTTTTAAATAAACAAAAACCATTATTTAAGCCTTGTTTTTAACCAGCTCCGTTGCCATGGCAACAGCACACACCTTAGTCAAAATGCGAGAATAAATATTTCTGTGGTTAACCTTGACTCTTGCAAAAAATGGGCGCCAAAGCATAAATAGTTTAAAAGTTATGGTGAATTTGGCATAGGCACTTGAAAACTGTGTTCGGCCACCTTAATTCCAGGTCACTGGAAAAAAACTACCTCCACTGAAACGCATGGAACAGCCATAGGTAGAAGTAAAATGGCAGTCGCTTTTGCCAATATCTTTATGGGAAAGGTAGAATCACAAATTCTAGAACGAAGCGCTAAAAAAACCACTAACCTGGAAAAGGTATATTCAATATATTGACGATATATTTTCTATCTGGAATATAAACAAAGACGAAGTCACGCAATTCATTGAACAAGCAAATAGCAAAGTTCACGGCTGCAGTTTCCGACACGGAAACCACGTTCCTCGACACAAAAGTTTATAAAGGCGAACGATTTGTAAAAATCTAGATTAGACATTAAAACTCATTTCAAAGCTACTGAAACATTTCACTACACGCATTTCTCAAGCTGCCACCCACCAGGGGTCAAGAAGGGCTTCATTAAAGGCGAAGCATTTAGACTCCTCCGTACTAACTTCTCTAAAGCAGCATTTAAAACTGCTATAGAACGATTTAAAACAAATCTCATAGAAAGGGGGTACCCTGAAACTCTTGTTTCAAACACTCTCGCAGAAACTACATTTTAGGAGAGAAACTGACACGCCCTACAACAGAAACAGACACCGCTCATTGATCAGTGCCTAGCCTAAAGCCTATACTTATGCAAAACTGGCATTTAATTCAACAACAGCCATTGCTTAGAAGAATATTCAAAGATCCCCCTATTGTCTCGTACAGAAGGGGCAGATCCTAGTGAAGGGTATTCTCACCGGTGCGAGCTAAGCTTTAACTGGCTATTACACGTGAATGGAAGTCGCGCAGGCCTGTCACCTCTTTATTATCACAGGTGCAAAACTAAGTTCGCTGTTTAACTGTAATCCTAAGACTTTTGCAAAAAAAGATGATTGTTTAATTTCTGTAAGACCAATTCGTTGGGCATGATCTTCAGGTGCCTGGCCAATCCTTCACCGAAACGCTTTCCAGTCGGCTAGAAGAGTTTTAGTCTCATTTAGTGGATCAGGCGTTCTCTTAGACCAAATCGCAGGTTACTACCAGAAGTGTTCCAACTACTTTCGTCCGCAAGGGATTGACGCAAAGGGCACGGCTAAATAGTGGTTAGACTGGATCTGGATTGAGCGGTCTGGATTAGAGCCTGAGGCGAGGTCTTGGGAAAGGCATTTAAATCTCATAGTGCCTTCCTCTAGCTAGTTCAGTAAGCTATTTGGCTCATACAGGCCTCGTCACTAGCAATTATCTGCTGATATCTCGATTAGAGACACGTATCACTGATGATGACACGGACGAAACCAAGGACTTTAAAGTGATAAGCCAGTTTGCTAAGAAACTTTTCTTTTGCATTCAGGTTAGTTTTTGACACAAACATAAAAAGAAATTATATAAGCAGTGTGAATGCCAAAATACAATAACTAAAATTTTAAACGTAATGCACTGCTTATAAAACGCTGCGTTATTCTGGTCGACATATGGAGTTTACTCTTGTACACTTTTTAAAACTAGTAATAGCTCACACTAAATCTGCCCCCGCTTCTATTTTATACGTCAAGGGTATAAAATTCTTAGAAAAAGTCCACTGCGTTGAAGGAAACTATTATTTAACGTAAGAACTGAAATGTTATATTTTTTTGAAAACTACATCACTCATGCTGTTCAAGTAACTAGTAACTTAGGCATCTTATCATAAATATGATCCAAAGAATCAACTTAACTAAACCGACACATTCTGTGTGATCTCAGTAAGTCATTCTATCACATCATTGATACTCTTTCCATAATACTCTCACGAAGTGGATTCTGAAAAAAAATTAAATGTCAAACCACTCTGTTGTTCTAGTTTGATACTGAAACAAATCATTTGCGGTCTTGATATACGAGGACTCTACGAGCAAACATATCTCGAAAGCAGAACAGAAGTCGAGATTTATTTTCCGAGATGTAAACAGAAGTGTCGCAAATATACAACTTTTGGATGCAGGAGACCACGCAACAAATAATTGAACTGCTTGGCTTCTTACTGCCGGATCTCTTGATCAAGAAATGCTCGTACCAGACGTCCGGCTCCAAGTGTTCTAAAACCAAGTACAGTATCGCGTTACAGTCGCTATATATGCAAATTAGAGTCAAGCTTTTCGTCCTCAATGAAAACGCCGCAAAACATTCACTTTTATATTTGGATCTCTGCCAGTCAACCCAGCCGTCACATGGGCTCTACGCCACGTGAGATTACTCAGTAAAAATAAGCGATCCAAATAAACGTGATCTTTATACGTGTGGTGTTTGGGTCGAGTCAGTCGACCCCGTTGCTGATTTATGTCCGGCAAATCAACTTGTGTACCAAACAGTTCAATCTGGTACTGCTGAATAACCTTTGAAATCAAGATATAAAGAAATCACTGTG
Source organism: Platygyra sinensis (assembly GCA_019787425.1). Lineage (NCBI taxonomy): Eukaryota > Metazoa > Cnidaria > Anthozoa > Scleractinia > Merulinidae > Platygyra > Platygyra sinensis. The sequence goes on from JAHPZR010034889.1 coordinate 7,583, forward strand.
ATGACAGATACCAGCCCTAAAATATATTTTGGCAAGATCCTCTCCTCCTCTTGAAGCAAATAATATCTTCCTCGATCTCCTCCTCGTGTTCGTGGTTGCAAGAATTACCCAAGTGGCATTACCTTGCGAACTGACTGAAAAATTAACCGGGACCACCGTGCGCGCCTAGTTTCATCAATCGGGATTGAATCGCATACTACACCAGTATTTCACACATCCTTTATACGTATACGCGGGGGAGACTATAATGCCTCCTCGGGTTTTGGCCTCTGGGCCAAAACCCTGCGAGGGCAATAAACACTGATCAATCTTTGCATTGTGAACGCTATAAAATTGGAGAAATTTAAAACGAAATATTCGGGCAGCACAACCGTTGAGATAGATTGTCACACAATTCAAAATAGATCAGAATAAAAATCAAAACCGTTCAATAGATAAAGTCCAGAGTCTGGGTAGAGAAAAAAGGTAAATATCCAAAGACTCTCGCCATGGTTCAGGTCACGGCAATGTTTCTTAAGCAGAATACGCGTTGATAATTCTTTTTTAACTCAAATTTATAGAGATTTGTATGGAGAGCCCTGCTGTTGCCCATCCGGATGGGTACCAGTATGGCGGCCGGGAAACAACAGAAACATCTGTCACTAAGTTTTGCTACAAAAAGCTTGAATTTATCTCTCGAGTAACTCTATGACATTATATAAAATAATGTTTTTTTATTTTTTTCCAAGAGGGCACAGTAACGAATCCTGCAATCTGATTGGTTCTTAGCGCGGTCCGGATTTTCCTATCTCTGACCACGGTCACGGTAACGGCGGGAAACAGCGCGGGTGAAATTGTCATGTTCAGCTAGGTTTCGTGAATGAACTAGCGGTAATCGTCGATCTTTTCCCTTTTTACACTTCCATGGACGATTAATAATCAACGGAAGTTTACCTCTGCTCGCCTTTAAATAGCAAGGAAGGTCACTGTAAGTAGATTCAATTGAGTATTTTGTAGCTCTGAGAGTTTGTGTGGTTGGTTGTAGCTCGGCGTTGTAATGGCGCGTAATTCTGTGTTTTTCAACGCACAATCTTAAGCTAAAAGAAGTCAAATGCAGTCGAGTTTAGCCTCTCCGATAGTTGCTGTATTTAAGAGAAATTCTGTAGAATCCACGAATTTCCTCGCTTTCTGCTACTCAATTTACGGTAAAAAGGTCTGATTTCGAGTGATTCGTAACGACTGATAGAAATTGTGCTTGTAGTGCAACTTCAGTCAAACTTTGCGCGAAATTTCACTATCGGGAAAACACTTTTGGAGAACTTAACTGGTGAATTAGATGCACCTAACATAAAGCAATTCAAAATAAATCTGTTGATACATCTTTCTTTGGGTAGTGTCTGAGTTTACTCGCTCGTTCGTTCGTTAGATTTTTTACGATCGTTTGTAGACGGCACGTAAACCAATTCAATAACAAAGCTGTGTAAACCCAATTGCAAGCAGGAAAAAAAATAAATAAGTTATTTGCCGGCTTAGGGTCGGTCCGTATGGTGAAAAACTGTGACCTCGGGCTTGAAAATGCTGCCCTCGGCCTGCGGGCTCGGGCAGCATGTCACAGTTTTTTCACTATACGGACCTCCCAGCCGGCAAATAACATATATTTCTGATTCAAGAACTGTTCAGATAGGCAAGTTTTCTGAATAAGGATGACACTTTTTTTTAACCATGATGACAGCTCTCTCCAAGAGACGCACGAGTTTGGGGCAAAATCAGTTTTAATATTGAAAACCATAGGCGATAAAATAGACACCCGGGGAGGGTAAAACTAGCGAGGATAGACCGCGAATGACCTTTGAGATGACTCTAAACTCGATATGACTAAGGAGAAACTTGATGCGAGTGTAAAAGACAATGCCACGCAAGGGGAGTGTCCCTAATTAAGTATTTTGACAAAGCCAAAACAACCACTCTCTCTCTCTCACTCTCTGTAAATGCAGGGGTGACACGACTCTCAGTACGCCTCACGTGCCTATATTGACCAGCGGCTACATCCTTCATGAGAATGCGCAGAATAATACCGAGCACGTGTGTATCGTTCTTTTTGCAAGATGGCGTCCATGGAGAAGGAGTTTTTCTGGGGTAAGGCTTCGTGTTGATGCTATTTAGCCGTGGCTATAGTTTTATTTTAAACTCCGATCCGTCGTAGGGTGTGAGCTGAGTAAAGACAAAAAGGAACACAGTTGGGATTCTGAAGACGAAGAACTCAGTAAGGCAGATATTGAGCAGAAATTGGTTGTATCTCAGGTGCGTCCAGCAACGGTCCACGTGTTTTGTGACTTTTACTTGGCTAAACGATGTTTCTGTACTCGCTAAAGTTTTGTTGTTGTTGTTGATTACCAAGATAACTTTAGAGCTATAGACAATGTTAAGGCAAGCATTTGGTTTCTTGGGGGCTGGTCAAGCAAGCGCTGTTAAGATGTTGTAATTTTGAATCAAGCTTATTTGCACGGAACTTGTTTACAAAGTATTGAACAGTCTTCCGTGAATTGTTGAAGTGTGACAACACACTTCGTTTTAAGGCGAAGTGTTTTCTCCATGTCGCAGTTTTGCAGTCTGTTTTGCGAAACGACACTTATTTTTAAGTCTCTTATGATCGATAAATCTAGCTACATTTAGCTAGATTTTCTAGACAGGATTCCCGTTTTTTGGTTAAGAACGGGAAGTTAATAAGGAACTGATATTTAAAGCTAATGTCAGAGATGTTTTATACTTTCATTTGCCGGACTGCAAAATCTACCATACTTAGTATCAGGCATGACTTTTTTGCATGCTGTTCTGGTAACCAGATTAGCCAAAGTTAAGTGTTGGATAATACAGTAAATCATGACACATTTGATAGTTATTTGTACATAATTGTTATTATTTCTTTTAAGATGTGTTTCTGCTCAGATCCTACCGATAGTATTCGTTCTTATTATCCAACTGCATTTTGTAGAGTACAAATAACTCCCAAAATGAGTACAAATGTCACGCGATATTTGTACTCCAGAGGACTGGCATGAAATTCTTCCACACGTACATAACACTTTGTCATGTTGAATAATAAATCTCTTATTAGACGTTTTGTTGTGTACGAAGTATCGCTGAGAATTTTTACTCATTGTTTGTACTATGGGCTTGTCAAAATATGTGACTGTACACAGAAAAACATACTTTAAGGCTTATCCATCAGACGGGCAAAACTGTTAACTACTCTTTAGGTACCTGTTAGAAAATTTTCTTGTAAACGTTAGAGGCGTTCACCTAACCATTAGCAGTAAAATTCAAAACGTTAGAGAGGAGAGTGAAAGCGTTAGGCCATTAGCTTGTATCCATTAGCCGTTAGCATCATGCTGTTAGAATGGAAAGCCTAACATTTCGGAGCATCTGCTAGAGGGTAATGTAACTGTTTGTCATGCATTAGAATGGCCTGGCAACGATTATAAGTAAAGAAATCTGTATATTGCTAGAGGTGAGCTAATTGTCTCAGCCAGAATTCGACTTCATAGGGTACAGAGCAAATACATGATAATGGGTATTAAAGCGAGCAAACGGATGAGCGAGCGCCGGGGATAGCTGTCTCCTCATTACAGAGAACAATGTAGTTGAAGAGGGAATAAGTGAAGACGGGTTCATTGTATGCATTTAATAATCTAGCTTGAGATTTGACTAAACTATGTGCTGTTTACCAATAAAGTATGACATGAATGAATCAATGAGTAACAAATTTGTGATTAGTTCCTTAGCCTGCGAAAACAGCCGTCCTTCTCTGCTCCTGGCCCGAGTGGCGTTTCACGTGAAGGATGTCTGCAATTCACTGTAGAAAATTCCATACTGATCACGAAAATCTGTCCGGCCTCTGGTCATGAGCTCTGATTGGTTCGATCAGTAGTTATGCATAATTAAGTCCGTAAATATGCGGGACAGTGAAAATTCTCATCAAATAAATCTGGCTTCCTGTTATTGTAGGGTGGTTTGTGTAAATTGGGGTTGACTAGCCTACACGACTTCGACGGTTTGTGACATACAGTGTATTTGCCGTTCTCTGTTCGGTTATTCAACCTTTTTGTCGCTTCACTCGTGTTTATGAAGGGCACTTCATGCTGTGGTATAAGGAGGAATTTTAGGAAGAGTTGAGCCATTGGAACGTGCCAAGGCAAATTTTTAGAGGTCATACATGTAAGTCTACATGAGTTCTGCTGTTATCTGCATGTTACTTTGTGGATTTTGACACCTCCGTAAACAGTGATTAGAACTGTTTGAGAGTACGGAACTGATATCATATTTGCCCTCATACCTTTTTCTTCAGAGATGCTGTAGCTTTACATGTACTTCGAGAAAGCTATACACCAGCTTGTCTAGTGAAATTCTAATTTGCATACGTTTTTCCAGCTTGATGTAACGACATGATTCAAATGCAACTGTTGACGCGCAAGTAGGTTGAATGTGTCTCTGTTCGGCTTTGTCAAGGCCATGGTTTCGATCCTCCATGTGGATCTCACCAGTTACCGGTATTTCTTAAATACTCTGTACGTCTGAAGTTGCTAGCATAACTCGTACATTTGTGAGAATGTAAGACATTTGCAGCTTGGCACAAACCTTTCGTGACTTCAACTGATAATTTTTTTTAAAATCATTAAATTCACACTTACATCATCAGTATGGAATTTTCAGTGGTAAATCGCAGACTTCCTTCATGCTAAAGGCCACTCGGGCCGGGAGCGAAGAAGGACGGCTGTTTTCACAGGCTATTAGTTCGTTCCAAAAAACCAATTGCGGCGGGATGTTTTTATAACCATTTTGATAAATGTCCAGCATGAACCATCGCGTTGCAATGCATTGTGCTACAAAGTGAGTATGGAATTCATGCCGATACAAAGTTATTACATGTAGTCATGATTTGGCTTTTTCGCTTGCTAGCATCTTGCTAAGATCAGACTTTCTTCGGCGGGCCCATGTCTTGATGAATTTAGCGCTTTTTTGAGCAGTGTTTCCATTTCACAGCAATGAATGTAATTGGCATTAAATTTTCGTGGGAATACTGACCTTTTTCTGTAGTATTGATTTACAAAACTGTTCATTGGCCAGTTCGCTAAACAGTGTGCATGGTGCCAATAGCTAATTCTCAAGCAGATCAGATGCAAGCGTTAAAGAACTTTCACGGTTATCGGTTAGATTTTTTCACAGCCGTTAAAGGGTTGCCGATTTTTCATGAGCTGTTAAGCATGATTACTAAGTTGTTAGACTGTTATGGCAAAGCGTTAGTACATTGTAATGAGCCATTAGGCAAAACTTGTTAGCTGTTAGAATGTTAGCACAAAGCGTTAGAACGCTTTGAAGGCCGTTAACTATCCATAAGTTATCCATTGGTTTTTAGCTGTTTAATGGATAGGCATTAAACAACTCATAAAAATACTCAGTGATACCACGCAATTAACAACTGCCTCACTAAGTGGAGGATGGGTGCCTGAGACGTCCAGTAGCTTCCACTATTGGCAGCCAGCTCCTAGACGGAGACTGCTCCCATGGCTAGCAAATCCAGGCAACCCAGCCATGAGTCCCCACACGGAAGGAGAAAAAAACAGGCACCTGTCACGCTGATAAAACAGTGAAAAGAAAGGGAGGTAGAGGGGAGGGGAGACAGCCTCCAAGGAGTCCCCATGTTCAGGAGAAATGCTAACGCTCAGAAAAACGCAAACAAAATGCTGCAATGCCCCATGGACAAAGAACACGAGGAATCCTGGCATATGCGCATATATAACAAACCGCTGAACTCGCGAGTAAAACTTGTTTTCCTAGTTGTTAACTCCGTTAAATTGCATTTTTAAACTGCATCAAAATGTCTAATGAGATATATTAACTCCCTTTTGATATTTACATATGCACTAATTCTCATTTTGCAGGCTTGTTTAGGGTTAAAAGCTAAAGTCAATGAAAGAAATCTGGTGCAGGTCACAACAACAGATAGTAGTGATAACACAGTTACATTCACAATTGTCTCCTTAACCTTTGGCAAATCTGATCAGGTTCAGTATGTTTGTTTGCTGTTTTTGCAAATACTATATCAAACCATTGATTAAACATCATTTTAATGTCTGCATAATTTGTTGTTTAGTACATGTTTGTACATAATCATTGTCAAACTTACAAACTTTCGGGTCACTTTTTGTCATATGTCGTATTCTTTCTGTGCACATCAGTATGTATTTGCGCCTGTTTTAGCAGGTTAATCTTGGGTGCAACAGAGTAACTTAAATATGGTTGAAGTAGTGTCTGGTCAAATGAATGATTAAAGTGATGAAAATTTAGGAAAATACTAATAAAGAAATAAGCAAAACAAAATTTACATGTAAAAATCTAAATTTACCTTTTCTATACTCTCTCAAAATTTCTTTACACTGAGGTACAGGAGTAGACATGATCTGTGTCAGATATTAAACCTACAATGTGGTAAATGTAAAGTGTAAATCATAGCCAAGTGCTACATTTTGTAAACACAACTCTCGCTGTATCTGTGGTGGGTAAACTTAAGGGTTGTAGGAAAGAATTCTGTTGCTCAGTCATAATTTTTGTTTGTCCCATAATGAACAGTGTACCTTTCTCTTCTCTATTACTGAGCTTAAAATGTGCTATATCTTATTTATTGCTAATGTTTCGCTTCAATTTTTAGTGTCGACTTAGTTTGGCATTCCCATCCTCAGCCACCTTTAAGCTTGTCGAGGGTAAGAGGACTGCTTACTTTACTGTGAATTAGTAGAATATAATTATTTCCTTGCATTTGTTCAAGAACCATTTATATTACTTCTACATGTAGATTATGTATTACTCAGCCGTAACATGGGTGCTACATGTTACAGGCTGTAATGACAGCCCTGTGAATTGTGTTGCAAGATACCTGTATATGTACCTTTTAGACAAGATATGATGTAGTAATTTTGTGGATTATTACACTTTTTCAGGTTCTGGACCAGTCCATTTGACTGGATCTGTTTACCAAGGTAAGACTGGCACAATAATTGTTTTGTTAAATCATAAATTTGTAAGCATGTAAATGTTGCATTTTGTGTTTACCTGTCAACTGTCGTGCATTTTGCATGATGCTTCTACATGTAGGTGTACATGCACCATTATATTTGTTTTTAAATTACATTTGCAGAACTGTATTTATTAGAAGATGAAGATGAAGAGAGTGATGAAGGTACATGTGTGTGCATTAAACTAAACAAATACATGTAATATCTATTTTGTAATAAAGTCACATCAAACTTTTGTTAAACATACATGTACATGAATACAGCTTTGGAGACTTGTTCTGTTTTTTCTGGTTAGAGACGCAAGTATCAGCATGGAGTGGAAGAAGCTACGCTGTATTGTTTTGCCTAATTTGAGAACAGCAGGCATTTTGTTTACAGTGAAGAGCATGTATGCAGTAGAGCAAAACTAACAGTGTGCAATATTGATATTCATTGATGGTGTTGAAAAAGGATAACAAACAGACTAGTGACAGTTCTGGTTTATAATCTCGTTCCAAGGGTAAATTACCTCCCGAATGATTAAATGCTACAATTGTACTTGGTTCCCTTGGAAGTTAATCTGTTCATTACTCAAGAAAGAACACGTGTACCAATGTTTCTATCAAATTACAGAAAACACAAGTGGAAGTTTGGGAGAATGAGAAATGCTGTGGGAACCACAAGCTGCAGGCTGGAGTTCCCACAGCTTTTTCAATTTCTCCTAAACTTTCACAAGTGCTTCTATTTAACAATTAGATTATGAGCTTGAGATTTCTATTGCGTGATAGTTGGACGAGGGCGCAGCCCGAGTCAACTATCGTGCGACAGAAATCGAGAGCGAATAATCTAATTGTTTTAGTATAAATCTACTAGTCGTTCAAAACTTAATCTAAATCCTCTTCTAAACACTTCGAAAACACCGAGAAACGGCCGTCATTTTGTTAAGAGCGCACACTGTTACGCCGCTACTCACTATCTATCACAGAATAGATAGTGAGTGGCGTAGCCAATCAGAGAACGGCATTCGTGATAGAACGCTAGTAGATTTATACTAAAACTTCATAGAAACAGGGAGAGCATGTTTTCTACATGCATATACACGTACAGTATTAACTGTAACTGAGGTGACAATATAACTTGTTGCTGTAAAATGTTTTTTAGCCACTGTCATAATAAAATTAATTATCAGTGATACATGTATCACTTTACACTGTGCATACCAGAACATTTGTATAGATGTTCTAAACATATTAGTGCGTAGTTTTCAGTAAGTGATTTACCTTTGTATTAATTTCGCCACAGATGATGATGAAATTGTGAAATCAGAGGCCAAAGTTAACGTTGGTTCCAAGGTACATTTTACATGATTACAATGGTATTCTAACTAACTTGGCTCTGTCCATCTCATTAGTTATCAGCTCGATTCATGAATACATGTAATACTGTAGCCATAAATGCGTAGTTTTTGTTCTCAGTAGGTCTTATGTGTGTTTACAGTACCGTTTACAGTCACTCAAAACTTGAAACGACTCAACTTGATCCTCAATCCTCAAAACTCGAGAACTTGAATCGAGTATCAAAGCTCAAGCCGACGTCATTTGAGTTTCGAGTCAAGTTGAGTTTTGAGTTGAGGAGACAAAGAATTTATATGTCAAATGCTCAAAATTTACCAAGCCATGTTTCCAAGCGTGAAGTGTTCTCAAACCCAAAACACATTCCTGTTGTTTTCACATGAGTAGTCTTTTTTTCTTTGCTGATGTAGTTTTGGTTATGATACAATGCATAATACAGTATGTGTGTTTGCAATACATGGATACTGGGTAGCTATTCTGGCTAGTGTGATGTCTTTACTCATAAATTATGTGCTAATACTTTAATCATGCTGTGGCCACCATGAACAATAGTTTTAATATTAGTAAGAGTAACCTTACCTGGGCAAATCATAGGGAAAAAATAATAATTAAAAGGTCTCCACAAGTCACAGCAAAAGCATGCAGATGTGCTGTTGCAAGATTGCGCTTCATACATCGTTACAGTTTTACAATTTTACACTCGTGCAAAGTGAAGCCTAGAGAGCTGGACATCTCATTACAATAATAGGATTTGAGAAGTGATGTACGAACTTTATTATTTTATTATATGTCTGCCATTGGTAGAAATGAGGGTGACTTTCACAGGTGCTCTTTTACATGTATATAGTCACACCTGACTTTGCTATTGTTCATGATCATTTAAAGAAGGCAAACTTGTTTACTTGTACATAGAAAAGACCTCTTGCATCAGAGACTCCCAAGGGACCACCAAAGAAGCTTGCTCGAGTTGAAGTTGGTAAGAACGTCTTTGAGTCCTTTGTATAGTATGTTATACATGAACACATTGGCCCTAGACTGACATTGGAGGCAATGCTCATTGTAAGCTGCTTTGTGCTACAGAATTTAGGGCTCTGGTCCTGCCTTCCAGGTCTTCTTTCTACATGTACACCTCTATACCGTATAATACGGTAACAGTTATTATATTTAATTTACTTGAACATGTACGTGTGCCAATCATGAGCAGTTGTCAGCTTATCTAGGTTTTCACTGGTGGATTGCAAAGATTGTTTTCCAAAATTAATACTGAATCACAGTTGTAGTGTTGCATTGTCCATTACAAAACAATCTTGTGCAATAAAGTGTGGTCTGGCTGGATAGTGATTTATCCTGGGATAGTAGTATGCAGTTTTTGAGCAAATTTACCAGTAGTTCTGGGACACTAGGCTAAGAGGAAATGTACAGTACCTCTCAGATTAAGATATACAAGGTCTATTTCCATGTACATGTATTATAATTAGGCAGCATCATGTCGTACTAGTTCAAGAAACGTGTAACAAATTCCTTGCAGCTTTAGAGTACATGTACAATCAATACTGTGCAATTTTAAATAGGGTGTGGTATTGGTAATAGTGACAGTGCTTCCTTATTTGAACAAGTTACACGAAGTTTAAGTGGCAAGATGCACATAAGTCACTTAAACCATTTTTTTTTTAGATGAAGAGGAGAGTGAAGATGATGACGAAGATGATGAAGATGAAGATGACGTCAACTGAAGAATCCCCAAAAATGGAAGTCGATAACAAACAAAAACAGAAAAAAACAGAGGAAACTCCAAAGACAGCTGTAAGAACTGTTCAGACATTGATTATTTTGCTGTTTAACAGAACATTTGGGAATTTCAGTTCATTTTGTTTGTAGCCTTTAACGTAGTTTAATATTGGCATACCATTCAAATAGAAGTGAAATTAACCCTTTAGCTGTGTAATTATTTCATCTTTTTCCTCCATAAATAAAGATTGGTTGATGGATTGATAGATCGATTGACTAGTCTGCATATTTGTTTGATTTTTCTACTTTTGCTTCAGAAAAATAAGCCAGAAAATAAGGAAGTCAAGGTAAAGAAGAAGGATGCAGAGGAAGAGAGTGAAGAAGAGGAGGACAGTGAAGACGAGAGTGACGATGATGATGATCAGGAGGAGGAGGAGTCAGGGGAAGAAGAGTCTGAAGAGGATGAAAGCGATGAGGATGATGATGACGAGGAAGATGAAAGTGATGAGGAAGATGAAATTACTACCAGTTTGACAGCAAAGAAACAGGTTGGGTTTGAGGGAGTGTTAGAGCTAATCTTTGAAGTCTATTTAATATTGGATGTTATCAAATGAATGCACATGCAAATATATTGTACATGTACTTATTGTTATGTATTTAAAATTTGCTTCCAATAGGTTTGATTTAAAATGTTGTAAGCATTTTCCTTCATACATGTTGAGTATAACAGTTACTGTAGTTGTACTCACCTGTTTTTACAATTGCTAATTTTGTAAATTGTTGTTCTTTGCAAAAGGAAGCAAAAGAAGCGAAGAGAAAGCCAATCACCAATGTAAGAACACTTGTACATTGAATTACCAATTTTATTATCTTATTTAAGGCAAGATGAGCTGATGGACTGTGCATGTACATGTATACAAATATATGCAAATTATACATGCACAGTTATTTACATGATTCTATATGCATACAACCCTGTGAGCAGTTTGTTTCTCCAACGCCAAACGAGAGAGAAACCCCTGCAAGCAACCGTTCGTTCCTTTAAATTAACCGCTGTCCAGTGCCATGGACAAATAAATTAACTTTGAACTGGTAAAACTAGTTTAAAAGCTGGTTTAGACTCGTGACTCATGCGCTCGACAACACAAATGCTGCGTTTAAGTGAGCCTGCCATGTAGCGATTAAAGTCCAAGTCCACTGCGAAAATCTGGGTTGCGATGTTGAAAGACTTTTCATAATTCTTTGAGACTGTGCTGTAAATCGCTGGAATCTGGTGTTTTGCATGCTTGTCTGTTTTCAATTTTGATGACGTCCAGTTGCTTGAAGGAGCTTTTACAAACCTGCTTTGGATCGTATTTGATACTCGTATTGTTTCAAATTGTTGTTTAGAGTGTTGTGTTCAATGACCAGCTCAGCTCTCCCGCCCGAGAGAGGGCAATAAAGCCTTGATTTTAGTCTTTATATTTAGACCACTAACCAAAAGAGTACAATACTTTGATGAAGGTTTGGTCCGTTCTTTTGTCAGCGCTTTTGGTGAGAAATTTGCATTCTTTTGTACCGAAACACTTCCGGTGAAAAAATTTAAACATCGACAAATAAAATTGTCAGACATCAAATGCATCATGTAGGCCGTGACGAACTCAGGCATGCTCGAGCATGCTCGCAGGGTAATATGCACTCATGCAGAGCTCCAGTGCACTCTGTTTCTAATCAAACACCTGCTACAGATATGTATGCTAGTAAGGTGCCTTTAGAGGGGAGAACAAGATCAGTATTACATATGTACTTTCAGCCCAGGTAATTTTTTGGCTTATCTTTTTGTGTAATTTTTCCACTTCTTGTAGGGAGTAGTTAAAGAAGATAAGAAAAAGAAACAAGAAAAAAGCAAGACTCCAGCTCAACAGGTTAATGGCAAGCTTAGAACTATGTTATATACCTACTTGTTAACAATGTACCTTTGATTTGGTGGTAACAGCAACAAGTCTTTCACTCTCTCTTTTTATTGCAATCATTGTACACATTGGTCTGTTTTTTTCTCTTTGCACAATAAACCATGTAGTTTATTATAATTTTTGTAATGGGAAACTGGGAAAATGGACTGCCTTATTGATTAATGATGGGCAGTAAAACAAATTAACATATAAATCTGATGAGAGGCCCTGCCCTTTTGATTGGAAAGTTCCCTCAGGTACATGTACAAGTGATACCTTGTACCGAGTCCAGGTATAAGATATACTGCCAGATGCTTCTGTATGCTTTGAGTCAAAAGTTATTTCTAATCATAATTTTAAAATAAAGTTTATCTTGTGTTCTCAACAGCCAAGTACTCCTAAAACTAGTGCAAAAAAAGATGACGTGAAGAAAGCTGGAAGTAAAACTCCTCAACCAGTAAGGCACTGATAATATTAGAGATGCTCTGTAGCTGACGAGCCTACACTGTATAGTAGAACAGGTTCTGCAGCTGGCTACAGACTGTCACTGTTTATACTTTTGGGATTATGTACTTGTACAGTATATGAAGAACATTATTAAGAAAAATGAAAATCAGACTAAAATGTACAGTGTGCAGTGATAGACAGCTGTGTACATGTACGTATTCATGTAGTCAAAATGAAAAGAAAGAAAAATACTGCTCAGGTCTCTTGCTTATTATTTATATTATTATTATTTTTATTGTAGCTTCCTAACTGTACAATATAGATACATTGTACTTGGTATGAATTCATGTCTTTAGAAATACAGCAACATGTAAGGAAAAAGTGGGCAGGCTCATTGACAAAAATAATCAGCCAGCTTTTCTGGCTGCTATGTGCCTTCAAAATTATTAAGTCTCGGTCAGAAAATGGTTAGACGGTTTCCGTGTTTTTAAATCTCTGTAGAGTTGGTACTTTTGTTTTGCATTGACCTTGCTCTCTTTTAAAAGTAACACATTGAAACTGAGAGTTAGGAAATCACATGTGAGATGAAGTGTTCATGTAGGTTACATGTGTACATGTGTTATTTTTTTTTAGCTCGACATGGAAAAAATTAAAGAAAAGCTTCTGAAGGTTAGTGAGATCTTGACTACATTGTTTAGCAATTTTGGACCTAGATGTTACAAATCTGAGTTGCAAACTTGTCCAGTGCACCACTCCAACTCTCCAGGCGACATGTATGTGAACCTGCGGCGCATTGCACGAAGTAAGCTGTAACCATTCATTTTGCTTCCAGCTTAGCAGTACAAGTTGTTGATCACATACTGGAAAAAAATCCACTACGATAATGGGTTAAGAGGTGGGATGATAATGGGTTGAGGCGAGAGGGCTCCTGTATAGGTGCCACACCCTTTTCCTCGCTTCCAATCCCCTCTTGTCTAGAAGTCTTGTCCTGTACTCCATTTCTGACAAGAGGAAAACCAACAGTAATCAAAAAGTCTATAACTCTCCCCTCATCTTCGATTTGATCTAAACATCGCAAAAAATCTCACTCGATAGTTGTTGATTGTGTTTCTTCTTTGCTTTCAGACGCCAAATCTTCCAAGGAAAGTGGACAAATTTAAGAACTACATGAAACATTCGCACAAAGTTACAGATGAGGCTGTAAGTACTTCTAGTCCTCTTCTTCGTGTTACTCTTACAATGATCATTATTCTAACCCCAGAATATATATTTGACTGGTAAGGAATGATGGTATAACAATATCAGAATCTTATTATTTACATGTAGACAGTGATTAAAGTGGTTATTGGGAAAAATTCTGAGCTTCCATAGCAGGAGTACTGTTCATGTAGGTCCGAATTAGACAAGCTTCTGGCTTGATGGTACAACTTGAAAATGGTTATTTTTAAGTAGACAGGTAAAGAGAGATTATGTTAAGTTCTTGCTGTTGACGGGCCCGAAGATGCAAGAGTCTGCTATGGTATCGATGAAATGAGTATAGTTATTTTGGCTGTGCGGATTCTTGTCGAGAATGAATTCAATTTTGGGGTCAGTCAGTCTGTTTCTCTTTGTTCATTTGACTTGTATCAACCGCAAGTTCTAATGGGTATGCTCCCTGTGGAGCATGAAAGAGCTCACCCGACCCAAACTGGAGGTTAATTCCGACCAGTAAAACGCCGCCTGAGTGTGACATCGTTTGCTCAACTTAAGAAAAGCAAGCAACGCCCCTCCTTTCCATGCAATGATACATAGGAAAGATTGCATTTTTTTTTATTTCTTTTGGTCTCCGGAGAGCTTAGTTCGGCCTCCTGGCTAGAACTAGAATCAGAGAGGTGTCTATAGTCGAGACAGGAACGTGTTATTTTCTACGGTTATAATTTGATCACGCGCGTTTTTTATATTCCTCAAGCATGCCTGTTTGTTTCTTTGCAGGAGTTAACGAAACTCTGGAACTGGGTAAAGGAGAACAAGTGACACAGAGGTCTATGCCTTATTATTCAGATTAATTAGAGAACGTTTTATTAAACATTTTGCTTTCCTTGATTTTAATAAATTTGTTTTGTTTTGTTTGTTTGTTTTTTTTTTTTTACACGTTCAGTTTGGACTGGTGGAGCAGTGGGGCTGAGTCATTTTTCAAAACAGTATCATGGTTGATGTTGTAAGGTAGTTTTAAAGGCAGTGTTGAATAAACCTGCTCGGGGAGAACGGTGACAATTTCACGTGTCAGATGTAGGGCCGAGTCAGTGCATCCAGGAGTTTGTGTTGGTGCGTTCCTCCCATCTCCTTCCCGCTAGCCTGCGTAGCTGGCGGAATTTCGTAGCGCAGGGTGCCTTTCGTTTTGGTTTAGCGAAGCCGTGAACGCGAGTGGCGAAGCTGTGAGAGGATGGTGAAGAGTCGAGTTGAATTCCCGCCTGCCCAAATTCGTGGGGTTTTTTGAATTATGCGTTCACCAGTGCACGCGAATTTCGGATTGGCTGAGAGCACTGAAGCGTCAATCAAATGTTAATCTTTACCTCTCCTCTTCCAGGGGAAAAGGTTGTTTTCATGCGCAAATTTGCAAATGGAGAATGCGACGAAGTGCATAGAGGAAGCCTTGGATTCTCTGAATATCCGCGGGGGGGGGGAAAGCGAAAGGAAAAAATTTACTGAAGGAAGAACAGGAGCAGGAGCCGGTGCGTGGAATGATGTGTCAAAATGGGGTTGACTGTACCAACGGACTTCTACGGTTCGTGACATTTGTACATTTGCCGGTTCTCTGTTGGGTCACTCGACCTTTTTGTCTGCTTCCCTCGTGTTATGAAGGTCACTTCATGGAATGTTATAAGGAGGAAATTTAAAATTGTAGTAGAGCAGAGCCGTAGATCGTGCTATGGCAAAATTTTAAGAGGGCATGGGACTGGCATTGATTTCCGCTGTTGTATGTACATGGCGCTTCGCCGACATGTATACATGACACCTGTAATTTGCAAATATGTGTGTGTAGTGTATTGTTTTTGGCGCATTTCTTTTGCAACATAGTGTTTTAAATCTCCGAGCATTTGCTTTTGAGGGAGAAGATATGACGTTTTCTGTGAAACGTGTTTGCTTTAATACTTGCATTCTATATTTTGACGCCGGGCCCGGCTGTGATTTGAATTGTTTGCCTTCGTAAGTTTTTCATCGGAGCCGCCATGGCTTTACTTCGAGAAAGCTATACGCTTATCTAAAGAAATTTTTATGTTTCTTGCCGCTATCTGGTCGAGCTTATGTTTGCTGGCGCTCGATGTATAGGTTTCTTCCTCCTTTGATCGCTCTGGTACCACAGGATTCAAATGTAGCTCTTTACACTCAAGTCTGTTGACTGTTTGCGTGATTCGGCTTAGTTTCATGTTTCATGTTACACTTCGTTTCTCTGATTGGCTTATTTAATTGATTTATCAAAGTGCTAAAAGTGGGCAGCAAGCAAAAACCATACCAAATGTGGCAGGCGGGAATTTCACTCGCGGCTTCGCCGCTCGCGAATTCCTCGCGGGCTTTGCCCGCGATGGAATATGGCGGCTCCGCCGCCGCTCGCCCGCTCACGCATCCCGCCAGCTACGCAGGCTACCTTCCCGCATCCAGCTATTCTTTGTTTTCATGTGACGTCATCATTTTCCAAAATTACAAATTAGCAATCCTACTGGCGTTTTAGTTTCATCAGATATAACACCTTATCAAAACTTAGCGTTTTACGACGTTTAAACTCGATAGGTTTCCTCATTTTCTTATAAAGGGCATTTGAATTTCAAAGTTTATACGTTGCGTGACATTAAATGGCGGTCGGAGAAAGATCACGCGTAGGTCAAAAGAGCAGTTATCCCTTACGTTTTTGGCAACTGAACAGTTCTTGCAGTAGAAGAAGTACTGCTTTCAATGTCTCAGAACTCTAGAGTAATAATTTTTCGTTTCAGTGGCAAAACTCAATGACAGATGTTTCTGTTGGTTTCCGGCCGCCATGTTGGTGCCCCTCGGAAGGGCACCAACATGGCGTCCCCATACAAAGCTCTATAAATTTAGGTAAAACTGTTTACCGAATAACGCGTCAATGAAAAACCGCACAGACCTAAATCTCGGCGATGTTTTTTGTCTATCGATTATTTATCATGTACCTGATTTTTGACTTAATTTATTGAATGGTTACGATTTTTATTTTCGATGCAAACCACCAATTGAGAGAGACTTTTGGTTTCGCTATAAGTAGTGGCCAAAGTACGAACCATGCCAGGTCGAGGACAGCCGCGTGATATTTCGCGAAGCGCAGAAGATAGGTGTGATTAGATATAAATATTTGGGTTACCGAACAATTTCATTTAACCGGTTAATCAGATCGAAGAGAAAAAAATACACCAGTATTGACGACGAAAGAAAATGCTAATCAATAAAAAGTGACATTTAAAAACAAAGCAACTTTCATTTTTTTGTGTGTGATTATAAATGGATCGACGGATAGGTACAACGTCGAGTTACAATATGTCTTGGAGCCGATTTTGACGGCTTTTTCGAACATCGTGAAGACGACTCGACAGTTTTTTTTTTCAGTGTGTTCACTACACAAGCTCAGTAACTCGAACAATTTACTTAACCATGTTAACATTGCTTAAAATGGGGCATACTCAAATTTAACTAAATTAAATCAAGCTTTTGAACCAGGATTACAGTATGATATCAAAGAAAATTGCTCCTCTGTACCAAATTGCAGCAAACTTGCGGAATGAGACAGTTATCATTCCTATGACTTGCAATAATCAACATCTTCTCCAACTCAGTTGTTTGGTGAGGTTAAATGAAGCTGTCAGGGTAGCAAATTAAGTAAGTAGCCTTTTTTCAGCTGATTCAACGTGGCAGAAATACGCCAGGTCGCTTCATGCTACAGAAACCGGAGATAATTAGGGACCTTTAGATTGGAGGACGAGGACGACTACGAGTACGAGTTTTCTGTTCTGAGCACGCGCACTTCGAAAAATGTCGGCCTCGAAACCTTATGCGCATGCTCAGTAACTCGTACTCGTAGTCGTCCTCGTCCTCCGATCTAAAGCTCCATTATATCATAGCTCCGGCCCGTTTGGCTCGTATGAAGACGTTAGCTTTATCTTGTACGCTATCAACGGCACGAGAATGGTAAACCAACTAACATGTTGCATGGGAATGTAAAACTGCTGTGGAATACATTTAATCACTTGTATCGTTTATTTCATGTTCTTAAATATTGTTAGGGCACAAAGAGAGAAACGGGTGGAAGCAGAAAGAGCGAACAAATCTATTTGGTTAAAGCTGTAATAAATAAACAATTTTTCTAATATTATTACTCCATCACTTACAACTTTGATTGAATCTGCTTGCTTCCAATACATAAACAATTGTACATTATGATACATACAGCGCTAGCATGACACGCTAATGGTACAAATACTGGATGTACATGTACACCGTTTCAAAGAAGAGTGCCATTTTGCGTTTATTGCACGTTTTTAAACAGCATTACTATGTAGATAGCATATTCTACCTACATGACTTGTATGAAAATTGTTCTTTCTTTGTTTGGAGTGTATAGCGAAGATATTTGTTTACAAACCTTGTTTTTGTAGTGTAAATGTTGAAAACGTTAAACAAAAGAACTGTTTCACCAACCAATAGTTCTCTGGTTGGCATATCAATAACAATAGGTGATGTCACTGATATCTTTGCTATTAATGGTAAGAATAAAAGCAAGTAGCCTGAAGTTACCAAGTGAACCTTACACAAAGCTCGCTTTATGTTCAGGGCAATATTGACATCTCTTTAGGCTCCTACACAAACCTTATTGCTTGACTAATCATATTTACAAACAAAACACGATACTCCTAAAATGTTCTCACATATCTTAAAGAGGCATTGTCACGAGGATTTTGCTGTTTTGGGTCAATTATGTGCTAAAATCATTACTTAAAGGCTTTAATCATAAACAAAAAGCTTCTGTAAAGCTACGACAAAGATATCAAATGAATTTTATCAGAGAGGGCTAAACATAAATTTCTTGCGGATTTTTGGAACACGTAGCATCAAAACTTTTCATAAAGTTGCCAAATAGCGTGACAATGCCCCTTCAAAATAGAAAAAAAAATGTCGCAAGAAGATTGTGTTGAAGACGTTAAATTTTTAGGTATTTATGATTGGTGGATAAAGCCGCTTGAAAATATGGAAAAGAAAATGATCTAAGTAAGCCTTTCTGCCAACTTCTATAATAAGTATTATATAACAACTACAAAGATCTCGCTTTCGCCCTCATCACATAGATACTCTTTGGGGAAACAACTACTCTACGCGGCTGAGAAATTGCCGATGCCTTCCTCTTTTATTGCATGGTAACTTAGAAAATCTGGTTGTCGAGAATCATCGCATAGAAACTCGTGGCCTACAGTGCTAGATATGTTTTGAACGTAGAGTGAATTGTTGAGAACGGTTAATGAACTATAGCGATCAGCGTACTGTTTCTGTATGATTGAATGACAATCTTGCTACAAAGTATTCAGGCACTTACTATCTATTTGTATATGCATTATATTAATATTGTTTCTTCTCTAGAGTGAAGTTTCAGTTTGTGAGCCATTCTTCATTGCCACACCATTCATCTCCTTTCCATCCTCTGTAAAGAAGAACAAAAAGCGATAAAAAGTATTCACTGAATTAATAAATATAAGGTTGTTTCGACGAGGCTGTCTTTCAAAGGGTCAAGGAGAACACGACAATGTGGAGAAGTATTGTGGGTATTAATAATTTTCTGTCGCTTTATCCAAGCTTTTTTCCAGGGTGATAGGAGATTGCGCAGACCTGTGTATTCATGCATACTTTCTCTTTACTTGTTGCCACGTCACCGTGATCCTCAAGTATAGTAACAATAAATAGTGAGCTACCAATGACAACTTTCGCTATTTTCGTGTGCTCCTACAACGAGGCATAAGCTGGACTGCCATACAGCATAGCACGTGCGGAGTACTTCAGCCGGAGTGTACCTTGCGAGGTATGAAATGAACGGTTAGCTTCGATGCCAGAAAACAGTTTCCACTTTTTGCTTCATTTCGCAGGTGGTCGCTCAAAATACTTTCTCACAAGTATATAGAGATGAGACTTGAAGGCTGGTTTTCACTTGTGTATATCGTAAATATCTACATCATAGACATGGCCATACCCTGGGCAATCCCTCCTCACCAGACCGCTCTCGGCTCGTCCCGCTCGCCCTAGACTACACTGGCTATCTCGCCCTAAACCCAACCGAACCGGGAGCCTGTTCGCAGGCTATGCGGTTAAACGCCATGTCATTTACCTTTCTTAATCTTATTAAGAACTGAATTTATTGATATTTCGTTCATGGCCTAACGAGTGGTATAGTGGTAGTGATAGTACTTTAGTAATAGTAGTTCAGTTTGATTGTTGTCGAAATATAAGGTTTATGAAAAGAATTTGACGTAATATGCCGGATTCTAGCACATGAATAATGGCACTGAGAAACGCGAGTCTGAACTAAAGAAACATCTTCACAAAGCAATGGAAACGAAACAAACAAACGGCAGTCTTATTAACCTACGTTACTGTAAAGCACATCAACGACAGGCAAGATGCTGGGAACAAACACAAGAAATCTCACACGTACCAGAATCGGCGTGTAATATGTTGACTCTGGAGTTTCTTTCCATAACGGCCGTTGTATTAGGATTGGAAGCTGGTGTTGTTCTTGTCTTAGAATCTGCTCTGGATTTAACAATCAGCTTACGAGTAGCATCGTGAACCTTAAAGACATTCAAATATGAATCAGTACTTGTTTCGTTTATCTGAGTATTTTATATTAGGCGAGCATGATAGGATTGAAATGTTCCATTCAAATCTACGAGTTAACAGTTAAATAACGTTTATTTTCACATTATTATTTTGAGATGAATATAGTTGAAGACCCTATAGGCCTCTTAGTCACCCTCCTAGTAGGCGACAATATTGTTGACAAGGTGACTTTTGTGTCTGGATCTGCCACTGGGTGACACAGCCATAAGAAACGAAATCCCAGTTATCCAGATAGTTGGACCCCCTCCCACTGAGATACAGGAGAACTCGATCAAGTAAAAGAGGGAGGTTTTGCACGGCAGTCATGTTGCATGGCAGAAACAATAGAATATTTTTGCTATGGGTAAAAATGCTCTTTCTAATGCAAAACATTTTCATTGTTCCTGTCATGCAACATGGCTGCCTTGCAAAACCTCTATCAAAATCCAAAAAGAAGCCTAAAGGTCACCACGCATGTTTTACAGATAGTTAGATTTGAATCTTGAGCAAACATCCTGACGTCAGCAACATTCTAAAAAGAACGAAGATTTCTTTTTCAACGTTCCTCCCTTTCTTTGGCCATCAGCAAGCAACCTTTCATCTTATTGTTGAGGGTTTTCGCAGCAATCGTTTAACATTGCACGTGGGAAAAAAGGAGATATTGTGAGAGAGTGTTGAGAATCTTATAGGGAGTGATGTTATCAAAGGTTTTTTTTTCCTCTTCCTATCAAGTTTAACTCAAGCCCACCCCCTTCCTTGCACAGGATTGACTTTTTACCTGGTCGTCAAGGACACAATGAAAGATGAAAAACACAACTCCCTGGAAAAAATATAACAATGTAGAAATAATAAGTTAGTTAACGATTTTGACATGAATAGCATATCCTCAGACATCTTTGCTGTAATTATTTAAGAATAAATTAAGGTATCGGACCAAAAACCAAGAAAAAAAAGCTGCAATGAGCGACAAAAGTGTTGAGACACTTGGCAGTAAGATTCGATATTCTGCATCTTGGAAACATTTCTCCCCCTCCCTCCCCCGAAGAAAAATGCTGATTTGTCTATTTCTTAGACAGCGCATTAAAGCCCCTACACGACATTAAATTGGGGGCCGGGGGTATCAGAGAATTAACGCTGGATGCAAATGAAATAGAACCAGTGCTTCAATATCGTGGAATGGCCATTGTTCTTGTGACATTTACTTGCAGTTGGAAAGGTCTGTTATAACGCTTGTTAATATTCATAGCGCCGAAAAGAAGCTTATTCATTGGTTGCTATGAACGCACGGCGATGCTCATTAGCCCGATGGAGGCAGCAAACTAAACAATGAAATCAGCGCACTACATTGTGACTCCCTTTGTTTCGCTCAGCACAAACCTCTTTTGTTTCTTACTCTGTTTGAATAGACAAGTTTTCAATTCTCTTTCAAACACCAGCTAACATCGATGTTCCAGTAGTAGATTTGATCCCGGCAAATCCAATCGAATTGTTCGATAATCTAGCCCAAGCTAATACCAATCGTTCGGGTGCCGAACGGTCGATTATCGAGCTCAGTCGAATGTTTGATTACCAAACGATCAAAATCATTCACAGTAAATACAATCTTCGATTTTCGATCGATTTTTGCTGGCTCGATTACCGAACACAAACAAAAATCATTTGACCAAGCTCGATTTTGTTAGATTAGATATGCCGTCCGGAGTTGATATGTCTTACTTCAGTTTACTTTACTATACTATACTGAATTGTACTTTACTTTAAAAACATTCGTTTGGCTGCCGAGCACGATTATTGAGCTCATCAGTCGAATGTTCGATTACCGGGTGATGCTCGATATACCAAGTCAATATATGCACTATTGTCTCGTTCTATTGTGTGAAGTCTATTGTGTTATTGTGTAAGGGATAAGGATCATTGTTGTGTTCTTTGTGACGTAACTCGAGACTTGCTATTCACTTGGTATATCGTGCACCAGCCCGATTACCGAACGATCAAGATCATTCACAGTAAATAAAATATTCGATTTTGTTCGATTACCGGCAAACACAAACAAACACTGAATCATCGATTGAGCTCGATTTTGTTAGTAGATTAGATATGCCGGAGTTGGTATGTCTTACCAGGAGCCATAATCGGGGACGGAGACCGTAAGCGCGCGCCATTTCTAGTATTGGGGTTGGCGCCATGATATGGGACAATTTTTCTATTTTTAGAACAAATTGCGCCATCGCCAGCGGCACACGCGCGTACATTGCTGCGAGGATTTTCACGGATGTCGCGCAAGGGAAATGGCGTCCGAAATTCCCGAAATCGTTTATGCTTTTGGCCCACAACTCAACGCCTTTATGACCGTTGGAATTTTGCTTAAGTATTTTCGCCGTCAGTTGCTCCAGTTTGAATGAAGACAGTGCCGAATTTAGGTATGTCCCGCTTTATATCGATGGTCAAGTTGAGTTCGGCTGAGTACAAGAACTTCACATTACTCCAATCTAAATTTTACACAAGAAGATGATTAACAGCTTTTCCATAACAGAGAAAAAAAGACTAGTTGGATATGTTTGGATATAGCAGCTTTTAGGCCCAATAAGTGACAATAGGTTTATGTCCCTAATGCGTAGACGCTGTTTAGTTTTGTTTGTGTAAAAATCCAATAAATTGTCTGTTGTCGATGAATGAGAGCGCCCGTCGAGCGCCCGCCGATGCGTGTTTTGTACAGCTAGTAAAACATGACAAATTAGACTTCGTACTTTGGTGTGAAAACGTACATCGAACTCATATAATATATCTAGTTTTTGAATATGTTTAAGGTTGACTAATGTTTGAGAACATATTAAAAGCTTAGCTGAAAATTTGTGAATACAGCAGCAATAATCATAAAAGTTACGATGACGCTTTTAATGAACTCGAATAAAGATTTCCATTGAGTCAAAACTCCTTGTCTTTTTTTTTCGCAGTGTAAAGTTTCACTATGTGAAAGAAACGCACATGATGTTAGTAGCCTTTTGGTGAACGTTGGTGAAAATCAAGTTGTTGTAGTATCTCAGCACAGAAGACAACGACATAAATGTTTTTCACGATTTGTTCACAATCTGAAAACACCGACTCGGACTTGAAAGTGCACGCGCTGCACTATGCAAATGAAATACCCGTACGAGTCACAGGCGTCAGATTTGCCTTTCAAAAACTTTTGCAAACTCGCCAAATGAGCAGAAACAACAAGAAACTATCAAAAACAGGTTTTGGTTGTGATAAAGCATTGCTTGGCAAACTCACAAATTAACTCGATACCGGAGTAAACAGTTTTCTTACAAAACTTAGCTTTTCTCTACAAAACAAGCACAAAAGTTTACGGGAAAAACTAGCCGGCGAGCGGATTTTATTCATTCACAGCACGAAATTAAAGAAATTCTCGACCCTAAAAAAAACACACCTTTTCCATTAAATCAGGGCATAAAAGTCCATAGAAGAGTACTGGTTCTTCTCTGCCTTATTCCCTGTCATCGTTGTGAAAAATCGGTGAAAGAATCTCGCAGCTCTCACCACTTCATCACACAACGTGACAACATCCACGCGAGACACGCCCAAGACACGTGCGTGGATCAGCGCGGATATATGACGTCAGGATGGCGCAATTTGTTCTAAAAATAGAAAAATTGTCCCATCTCATGGGTCCGCGCGCATCCCAAGACTTACGGTCTCCTTCCCTGATTATGGCTCCTGGTCTTACTTCGTCTCCCGATCACTGACATTTTCCATGTTTGTATTCATCCCGGGGGGGGGGGGGGGGGGTACTCCCTTAGATGGGCTATATAGGTATGTGCGGCCCCAAAGGGTATGGTTTTTCAGCCCTTTTGGTCATAAATTGGGTGTTGATTTCAGCCAATTTTCGCCATTTTGGTCATAAATAGGGTATGGTTTTGGCACTCTAGCCTTGATATGGGCATGTTTCTAAGAAGAAGTCACTTTTTCATCATTATCGAAAAGAAAATCAACAAAAGCTTTTCACATTTATGTTTACAGTCTGGTCGGAACTAAGGAACTAATTATAACCCAGCTCTGAAACAGGGTTTTGATTTAAGGGTTGGGTCATAAATAGGGTAGGGAATATCGCAGATTTGGTCATAAATAGGGTAAGGGTTTTGGGAAGCGGGCCGCACACCCCCACCCAATTTTTCTGGGAGTACCCCCCCCCCCCCGGGGTATTCATTGCGCGATCTGATCGGCTGTTTGAATGAACCAGCTGGTAAACTCGGTTTTAAAATGCGCGGCAATTGTAAATGATTTTACGACTGAATGGTTTTGTGAATAAGTAATTATTTAGACTTGGCAACCATTGTTATTCAGTCGAAGGCTTAAAACAATAGCTCACTCGCTCACGCGCGCCATTTTGAAACGCGAATCCAACCAGCGGCAAGAACTTCATTGCCGGATTTCATACCGCGGGGGCCTGGGTACAATCGGTGTATTATGGGATTAACAACACAAGACCCATATATTCAGAAAGAGCACACCGAGCTTTACAAAATCTGTAAGTTTCGTGTTAACTGGACCAATATTGAACAAGATACAGCCATTCAATTTGCAAAGAAATGTATGGCTTTCCGGACAAGTGTCCGTAAAATGTATGGATTTCCGGAATCCATACATTTGTTACAAAATTTTTACGTTTTTGAATGGCTATATCTTGTTCAATATTGGCGCAATTTACACGAAACTTAAGGATTTTGTAAAGCTCGGTGTGCTCTCTCCGAATATATGGGTCTTGTGTTGTTAATCCCATAATACACCGATTGTACCCAGGCCCCCGACGTATGAAATCCGGCAATGGTAGCCCACATTTAGAGCACACTCCCATATTGTCTTATCCATATATATATATCCATATATGGTTATGTCCTATCCATATATGGATATGTGTGCTACCATGAAGTTCTGACCCAACCGGCACAGCAGTTTATAAACTTAAAAGAACAGTGGTTACCGATGACCAATTTGTAAACTTTTAACAGATCCTTGTCAAGAGAAGATCAATTTTCCATAAACCGTGCGTAGGTTTTCTAAAATCAGTATACTTTTTTCGAAATTTGCTTTTGAAAACGGCCTCCATACAAAAAAAGGCCAGTTTTCCCTTATTTTCAAGTGCAAAAGAACAGCCCTTCAACTTAACCAATCCTCTTTATTTTAGTCTCAAAATATAGTTACAACATTCCTCTTCAAAATGCCGCGCGTAGGTTTTTAGGTTAATCGGTTTCGAAAGTATGAAAGCGAATTTTATCAATGCTGCTGGGCCAATTTTCGCCCTTTCTTCTCTAATTTGGGGCTCAGAGCGCGTTGTTGCGCTTCGCGGATCATGAATAATTAATGAATGTCACAGCATTCTGCCCTATGGCGGGGACGGCGGGCGGAGTGAGTGAGTGTCTCACTAGTTGTGTCGCCCATTGAATGTATGAGAGAGGTATGCCAATCTTTACCTTCAAATTATAGAAAGAAGCTAAGATAGTTAAGTACAAGTGTCATTACACCATTCTGCCATTTGTTTACACACCTGTGTGGAGTTAAGCAAAATGAAAATGTATCCCAAAGCAACATGGAACTCGATAAAAAAGCCAACAACGTACGTTACACCCAACAGGGGGAGTAGAGCGACAATGCTTCTCAGACCTCTCCT
>JAHPZR010034892.1:0-11355 GCA_019787425.1 Platygyra sinensis
CAACGCACCTCTTCAGATGTTAACATGGAAGGTAAAAGAAGCTTGGTTTGGATAGGAAACTATAAAACATAAGACATTGTGATTAATACCAATGACTGAAAATTGTTCTAACAGTAAAGCGGGAACACAAGAAAAAATGTCGATCTCGTTTATCTAGAGCGAGGGCTCGTTACGTTCCCGAACAGCGACTGGAAATCGAGCAAAACATGAGCGGGAACGCTTCAAGATGGGTAACACAGAAAGATGGCGAATGCGTGTCGTCCAACTCGTGATTCGTCCAACTCGTGATAAACAAATCGGACTCCGATTTTGTTATTTCTCGTACGATTACAGACCGAATTGGCCTCCACTCAGTCCTATTACGATTACTAATTATTTTGTTCCATTCTCCAACCAAACTAGATAATGCGGGCATTTCGTTTTCATCTAAACGAAGTCAGGATGGCATAAAAAGGCGGGAAATTTGACTTTTATAGTTGAATGAACCGTGTGAAGAAAGCGAGCGAGACAGAGTTTGCTTGGTAAAGCCGTCTATAAATTCGGAAAAAATGTAACAAACGCGAGAAAGGTTTACTGAATGATCAGAAAAAAAAGTTTTGTTGAACATAATCAGCCCTAGTCAGCAACGGTCAAGAACGCTCATTATCAAAAGATGCACCCTTTTTCTGAGCAAAGTATTCAGTTCTCTAATGAACCAGTCCTTGACATCGCTTTACTGTGGAAAACAATCTTAAAAAAAACCGCTTACCAGAGTAATCGGTTCAAAACCCAAGTAGCCTCTGTTCTTAAAGTTGTTCTGTGAATTGAATAAGACATTCGTAAAATTATGAAACAATCAAACCGAAATCAACATGAGAAAAGTGTTAACGAAGATTTAAGATTTAACTGAAAAGATAGCTCCGTTAAGTTATTAACTAACAAAACTGACTAACATCATAATAAAAACTATGACTGTCAGTTTATTTAACATAAAGCTGTTTTACCTCAAGTTCCACGGATTTTACAAGCAGCACGTTTTCAATGCGGATTCCGAACGCGCCATCTTCGTAGTACCCAGGCTCTAAACCAAATGAACAAAAGGACTGTTAAAATCTCTTAACAATGGCTCCATACACTGTTTACGTTCCTGACGCAGCGTCCACAGCACACCCAAGAAATTTCAAAACGCAAGTTTATTGCTGCGGCTCAGTCTACCATCCACACTAATCTGTCACGAAAACGGAACTTTTCGAAAATGTTTTTTAAACCGGAATTTAAAATCGCAAGGCTTTTCATTTTCGTGTGGACAGAAAACATTTTGAAAAAGCAGCTCTTCGAAAAACGATGACGTCATAATTAAACACAAATCCAAAATGTCCGGTGATTGTTGAGTTCCTAAATTTCTCTTTGGACGAAAACAAATTAAGCGTTTTCAGTGTAGTGTGGAGGGGGCATAGCTTTTAATTGTAAGTTCTCAAGCTGCAGGTATTGAAGACAAAAAACACATGTAGCAAAACAATCGCGCACAACACATAATCCATGAAATGGACGCTACTTGTTTTCGAAATGATATTTTAAAAGCTAAGAAGATAAGAAGAAAAAACAATGCACCAAAATTTCGGTGCGTCTATCCTGCATGGACTGAAATCAAAATCACAATTATCCCATTTCCAATTGTTTGGGCCCTTACTTGCATTCAACAGTGTCTTTTAAGAAAAAAAAAATTCTCAGTTATATCATGTCTACCATTCTCTTTTCAAACTCATCAACAACTCATCAAGTTTCGACAAAGAAAATTATGACCCTGACAGTGTTTGCAAATCAGTGCTAAATAACCAGACATTGTTACGATTTTATTTCTCCGTTCTACCCTTAGTTATAGTTGCGATTGAGCAGATATTAATATCAAACAGCACACTGCTAACAGCCGCCATTTTACATGGCAGACGACAGTCAGGCTCACTGCAGTCACTGACAGAAGTCACACTTAAATTCACTGCACTAATGTCAGCTCGAACATCGAGTTTCTCCCTACTGTATCAATATTTAATCAAGCAAACATGTTATGAGAATCTAGTAAACCATCGACTAAGGGACGTCTCCATGTACCATCAAATTCTCAAAAGAAACGTATGTCAAGTTAGGAGAATAGACAGTTTGATCTCAGAAATAAAATACTCACCGTCAGTCACCATCATGCCAGCTTCTAAAGGAGCCTCGTTCTCCACAGACCGGGGGCCGACCCTCTGAGGACCTGAAAAAAAAAAAAAAAAAAATTGGAAGGGCTTTCAATCAAACAAAAACCAAGCTTGTCGCACTAGGCAATCATAAAGGATACCAACAATCCAGTGAACCAATGAGAACTTTAATACATAAGCGGGCGTAAAGCGCGGGAAAACCGGCAGATGTTAGCTTTACTTCTGATTGGATGACAAGTAGCGCGAATTTTTAAACCAATCACTAAGCTTGTCAATGCAAAACCAAAAGCGAATGTATATAACTTCTGACACTCCAAACGTCGAAACGCTCCGAGAAAGAAACTGCTCCGTCACTCGTCGAAAGGTATCTTTCAGCAGGTTGCTGTCCTATGATACTCTTTTACGTTTTGAAACAAGAAGAAAGTCAGAAATTGCAAAATTTATGCAAAAAGCACATCCAAAAAAGTCAATGATCAGATATGCTTTCTTGTACACTCTCACTCTTTCACACCCAAGCACGCACACGCACGAATGCAAAGTACCTTCGTGTACATTTAAAAACGAGCCAATCCCATGTCCTGTTCCATGCAGGTAATCCAGCCCAACCTCCCACAACGCCATGCGAGCTAGAGTGTCCAATCTGTGACCTGCAATAGGTAAAGGGGAAAAGCTGTATCACAACTAACAAATCATTTGATAAAAAATAAAAGGCTTTTTCTATGCACGAGGAAAAGAATAGCACGGGTGCAAAGTCACAACATAAGTGCAAAATACGACTAGGATATTCCAGTTACGAAGAGACTCAATTAAGCCACTACTCCGTTATCCAAACACCCTCCCCCCCCCCCTTCCCCTTCCCCCTTCACCAAGCCTAAATTAAATACCTCCTGTCAGCGATTCTTTGATCGAAAGTCATTCTAGTCAGTCACGACATTTTATTTGCGTTATTACCTGTAGTCTTGTTGGGGAAGACAGCTCTCGCAAGCGCAATATGCCCCTTGAGCACGCGAGTAAAACATTCCTAAAACACCAAGACAAGACAGTTGCCAGAGATTACTATGCCATAGGTATCAATGGTGGTTCCTTGGTGAAAATGCTTCGGATGTTATTTAACGAAACCATTGGCAACACGGACGACATTTTCGGCTCATCTTTCTAACATGTAACACGTTTTCAAAAGTTTTCAGTGCCACTACAATCGAAAAGGTAGAAGAACATTCCAGCCTATTCCAGTTATTACTCTGGTATGCTCTAGAAACAGTTTTGGCACTTAATGCGAGAGCGACAAAGTACAGCTAACCACAAGCGGTTTTTTGCACGTCCATAATAAGGACGTTCGCGCCCATTGTTACTTCATATCTCTAGTGCGCACGCTATTCATTAGGCACGCGCGCGCCACGTCATTTTCAAGCGCACGCACCGAGTCGAAAACTCAACAAAATACAGAGCTGATGACCTTTGCGTTTAACTTGGTGTGCGAATATTTTTGTTGAATACTCGGTGACCCGCACTTTTTTTTCGGCAGATCACTTACTTTTCTGACTCTTCCATTATACTAAAAAACAACAAAAAAATCTGTACGTGGGAAGTTTTAATTATTTCTCATATACTATCCAAATATGGTCGAATTGTTACATGGATACAGATGTGCGTGACTTAGAAGTTGAATTTTTTAAGCCCAATTCTACCTGATATATGCAGATAGAAATGAATCTGGCCAGAATCGTCTCGAGTGACTGGAAATCCTAGAAATGCTATGGTCTGTGCTACGCCTTATCTTCGAGTTCGGTGACCCCCGATTTTTTTTCCCGTTTTTAATCTGATCTTATTATTTTCTACATGCAGTCAAAGTTTTAAAAAAGTCTGTAAGCGGGACGTTTTGGGCGCAAACGTTCTTAAGCGATTAAATTAGTCACCAGTCCATTCACTAACAACTCACCCGTTCCCATTTCGAAGGAGCACCAAATGCCACGTGCGAGTCACATCCGTTGTGCCATCCCTATATAACAAAAGGTGTACATATTTAACGCGAGAAATGGACTCCGCACACTTCGCTTTGAGAGTGGGGATCCATTTGGCCTGAGTAAACACTTTGCAAGTAACGTTAACAGGACTAAGTGGAATATAAATTTATCTCAAGTTATACGAGTGATTAACAACGACCGCTTGGCAGGAGTTCAATTGGTTTAATCAGGATTACAAGTACAGACAGAATTCGACGACACTAAGTCGTAAATCACTAAGCTACAATTGTGATTGCCGGGGTTTTTCTCAGAAATCAGTATAAGATCTTGCCACAGATAAAAACTTTCATCCACGCAATAAAATGGATAGAACCTTTTTCCCATTGTTGAGTTGAGATGACTGATCATGACTTCGAAACGTCTTGGTCTCTTTTCCCTTATTTTTGTCATTTATTGAAAGATCTTTCACAAGTGTAATTCACGTAACCATGGCACAAACAAAAGCATATTTACTTGAACTGGGCTCCAGAGTCACATAAGTACAGCTCTTCGTTGGAAATCACACGGTCCGTTTCCTCGGATGGTCTGCCGAAAAAACGCAAAAAGTGAAAGTCCTTTATTTTCGAATTCATTTTAAACAATGAGTAGATTTGGTGTTGCCCTTAGTCTGTTCCGTAATAGATCAGGGAAGACGTCAAATTGGGGTAAGAACATCAGCTGTCGGCTATCCAATCGGCTATCGTGTCGAGGGCCATTTTTTTGTACTTATCACGATTTGGCGACATCTGTGATCTAACTGAACAAACGTAGGGCAACATAGAATCTATTCCTTAACTATACCATTTACATATCGGTCAGCGGGGCAGTCCTGCAATCAAGAGGAAGTTAAGAAAACCACGACGGCAACGGGAACGCCGCTAAACAAAAGGTTTAATGAACAAACTAATGGCTGTGCACGCGCATCATAAATCTTGGTACATTTCTTTGCCGTCCCCTGCAAAACAACAACATGAAATGACCAAATTCTGCGTTGTGTGAATACGTGAACCACAACTGATAATATTTGAAATTTATATTTCGAATTTAACGCTGTGTTTCATAACCAGTTTCGAGATAGTTTACACAAAGAGAAACAAAGTAAATGACTTATGAATATAGCGAGATTCGTAAGTAAAATATAAAGTCAATGGATATTTATTTGACGTTGTCCTCGGCATCGCCGTCCAAGCTTAACTCCCTAATAATCCAATCAATGGTTGTCAAGTTCATGTTAGGACTCCTGTTCTTGAGGACACACTTTCTTCGCATTATGCATGTTTAAACTGAGTTTTGCTTTTCCGTACATTGACCCTTCAAGCCTATAGCTGCTACTCTTAAGCACTTTAGATCAAGTTACGTACCTGTAATGAATAACTGCCCCATTAGAGCCCACACCCGAGATAGTCTCAAAACTCAAGCTTATGAAGTTCTCTTGCTCCCTGAAATAAAGACAGACAATTAAAATGATCTTTATTAAAACACTCGCACGCACCTTACAGTGACATCATAAAACATCCACTTGTAGTATAAGACAGTACAATTGCTGGTACTTGGACCGTTTTAAGTTTCACCTGAACATCATCAACTTAGTTATTCTTTATTAAGCTCATCCATTATAATTGTTATAACTGCCAACTCAAATACGATTCCGATTGGAGGAAAACGTGTCAAGTGCCGTGGGTTTAAAAACACACTAACTCCCTAGGGAAACAACAGGAACTTTCGAATCGCACGTGATCAGGTCATGCTCCTTGAAACCGCAGCAAATTTATGAGCCAGCCGGCGTAAAGCAAACGATTTCTTCGCATTTTTTTCTAGTTTTGAGTTGGGAGGTATTATAAAACACTTAAGGACTGGCCCGCGGGAAACAGTGAGTTTTGTTTCCCCTCAACCTCAGTGTTTCCCGAGGCGAAACGAATGATTAAGTATTCATCATTAAGTGTTCATTACATCAAGTTTAGCGCAAAGGAAAATTACTTCGTTTCTTGTTCTGACTGTAGATAGCGTTTTATTTAATTCGAAAAATGCAAACACAGCTGGAGGGTTATGTAGTTTTCCAAATATCGTTTGCCATGGTTCGGACTCTAGACTTATAAAGATTTTGTTGAGCTTTATACAGTGAGTTGTACCAATGAATGTTACTAGCATATTGAAACACATGTTGTGAAATAGTTTGGAAAGAAGGGCTTAATGCCATGAACGCAAGTCAAAACTTCAAACTTCAATAGTCTCCTCATTTCTTTCAGTTACATTTGTCCTGCTAATCTGATAGTAAACCAAGATGAAGGAAAGCAAAGTTGATTATTTTCTCAACTACGTGCGTACTTATCGAGGTAATATCTCGGCTGCTTGAAAATACATTGGTCCTGTACCCATAGATGTAAACCGCCTACGATTTGAATTTTTTTTTTAACTACAGGATGAGGTTTTTCACTATCATCTACATTTGGCGGCTTTGAAAACAAATCTAGGCCAAGGATACATACATTTTTTACTTGTCCCTGCTGGGCTTTTCAGACCAAAAATGTTACATAAATAAAGGCAATACATCAGATCAAGACCCTAAGATTTAATGTTTTTCTTCAACATCGTTTGAAGTCCTTTAGTGAAGGTTTCAACTTGCGCGGAGAGTTCTATAGAGGACTGTTATTTGTCCGGTTAGGATTTTGCTAAGAGGAATATGTAAACGCTGCGAGTTTCTTGTTGTGCATTTGGTGATGTTTGCTTTTTTTGGATATATCTAGAAAATAAGGCATCTGGCGCACACTCAGTCATACAGTTAAGCGTCATTATAGACGATAGAGTCGATGTCGTCTTACTGGTACCCACTCCTGATCTTTATACAGACTAATGCAGAGTTCTGTTTTGCTTTTGTTCGAGTTTCTTTTTTTACAGACGTGTGAGACGGAAGCCAACAAAAATTCATACCAGCGAGTGTCTCCGAACCAATCAGAGAAACCGTGTGGATCTCTCCTTTTTATCGGTGTTCTCAAAGTAGCCGCAAAAACTTCAAATAAGTTTTCTATCACACTGTGTAACATAGCATGCCTTTTACCTGTCTTACCTTCTTAATTCTTCAAGCTTTGCTGCTCCCGTAACTTCAGTGAGCTCATCCTTTGGAACCTTTGAAACAGAATCAAGAACCTGTTTACTAAACAGATTTCGATAATTTGTTGTTCGGTGTTGTTGTTGTTGTTGTTGTTGTTGTTGTTCAGAGTTGTTTACTTACCTCTTGCTCTAGCCAGGAGAAGTATTCACACAAGGCAACTGCATCTCTTATCTGCAGAGAAAGAAAATGGTTGAGACCAGAGTGTGAAGTACTGCACGCCAACACACCCGTACAAAATAATGTTCCAGCTAATTGGCGAGAGCCGAAAGAAAAAGAAAAAAAATCCAAGGTTAACAGTTACTGCAATGACATCAATGGGCCCTGATTCCTTGATATAATCGAAGGACATTTTTTTTAAAAAAAGACTTTGTCACGGTATTTCGCGGCCCAGTTGCTACAAGGTGCTATAGTGCCTTCTTAAGGACGTTCGCGCCCAAAAACTTCCCACGTACAGATTTTTTTTAAACTTTGTCTGCAGGTAGAAAATGATAAGTTTAGATTAAAAACGTAAAAAAAATCGGGGGTCACCGAACTCGTTTTGAAGATAAGGCGTATCACAGACCATAGCATTTCTAGGATTTCCAGTCATTCGAGGCGATTTTGCCCAGATTCATTACTTTCGGCATAAATTTAATTTGAAGAATCATATCTAAGTTATGTGTGTTTAACACAGCATATATAGGCCTATTTAATAGATCTTTGCTACATATGTCATTAAATCAGCTAGAATTAGCCTTAAAAAATACAACTTTTAAGTTACGCACACCTGTATCCGACGTACCAATTCGACCCTATTTGAATAGTATATGAGAAATAATTAAAACTTCCCACGTACAGATTTTTTTTGTTTTTTAGTATAATGGAAAGAATCAGAAAAGGAAGTGATCTGCCGAAAAAAAAATTGGGGGTCACCGAGCATCCAACAAAAATATTCGCACACAAAGTTAACGTAAAGGTCATCAGCTCTATATTTTGTTGAGTTTTCGACTCCGTGCGCGCGCTTGAAAATGACGTGGCACGCTCGTGACCAATGAATAGCGTGCGCACTAGAGATGCGCAGTAGCAATGGGCGCGAACGTCCTTAAGCAGCTCACCATTCAACATTTAGATGCTATGAACTCGATTTTTCTGTGTGGTGAAATAAATATCAACAATTGTAACTAATATTTTTTAAAAAAATGACTTCCAAATCGCGCGGGCTGGGGTCACCAGCCTTTTAGGAGAGTAAACCGGCAGCACGTAGCCAGTACAGATACATAACCAGTTGCTACTACGATTGTTTCAAACGAGTGTTTCAAAGAGAAAGCGGTCTGGATCGAGTGGGGATCGCCGGGACTTATGACACACTGCGCGCCTTAATCCACCCTAGTATCCAATCTTCTCTTCCCCCCCCCCCCCCCCGAAAAAAAAACGTAAATAGTGACTGCTTACGAGTCTTTAACCATACCAAACGACAGGGCTGAATAACGTCTAATTTTTGTTAATATGACCCGCCTAGACTAGCATATGCTATCCGCGGGCATGTTCAATTTGTAATTTTTTTATTTGAAAACAAAAATAAATGTATGTATATATGTATGTATGTATGTATGTATGTATGTATGTATGTATGTATGTATGTATGTATGTATGTATATATGTATGTATGTATGTATGTATGTATGTATGCATGCATGCATGCATGCATGCATGCATGTATGTATGTATGTATGTATGTAAATGTATGTATGTATATGTACGTCTGCGCATGTGCAAGATCTCATGGCTCGCGCTGGCGCCAACGGCCTGGGCACTTGAACAAACCTCGAAAAAACGGCGATTTAAATTCCCGTCCACGAACCGAGCAATTGCCTCGTCAAACTGCCTCAGGCGACCTTGTCGTGTTTCTCCAGCAAGTGTCCACTTAATAAACTAGCAAGCCCACTCACTGGGCTTTGCATGTGCCCCAAAGAAAAATAGGATAGACGTAGTAAATAAAATCCAAAATCGGGCATAACTCAGATGTCATCTCGTAAGTCCTCGATAAATCTCTCGTGTTTACGCGCTGTTTTCACCAATTGTACAAGCTTTAAACCCCAGTGTACAAAAGAGTATGTGCCAATCAATGGTCGAGGGAGCTAGTGTAAAGATATTTTTCTACCGTTTTCTGTGTGGCCCTACCTATTCACCATAAACCGGGAACCATACGAAACTTTTTAAAAACGCCGCCATTTTTTCGAGGTTTGTTATGGTGCCCAGGCCATTAGCGCAAGCAGGAGCCGTGAGATCTCGTACATGCGCAGACGTTATTCAGCCCTGTTGTATAAGCCGTTTCTTTGTTTCTTCCTGAGCGTGCGCCACGTCATGGCATGACGTGGGGAGACATCACGACCGGGACATGAAGAACAGCGCACGTCCTTTAAGTTGAGCAACTGTAAAATTTTTATTCTATTAGCCTTCTCAGTAATGTTTCTAAATCTCCCGACGAAACTTCGCCAAAACGAGAAAACATTTAAATTATATGCATATATGCACTCACATGAGCTTGTCTCATGCCCTCGATTTCCACTGAGTTCTTGACTGCTTTGCTGCGGGCCAGTGGTGATGGATCAGAGATGAGATGCGTCTGTAGCAAAAAAGCAAGATAAATAAATACCATATTGGCGAAAGAAATCACACCTGGACTGTGAGACAATTTGGAAACAAAGGTAAAAGGAAGGTTAGAACATTCCAGATTTCATTTCACCACAAATCCTTACCCTAGGAACAAGTCTTCCTAATGCTTCACTGGAAGATGAACTAATCTAAAGATAAAACAACAACAAAAACAGTGATTTAAAGAGCGACTAACTAATGCCACAGTGGAAGGATACTCAAAATTAACACGCGCACAGAACGATTACAACAATATACATTTTACTTTTAAGAAAAGGTCTGCTTTCAATAGGAAGCGTTAAAATAACACTGGTAAGTTTTCTTCAGCTTTCCACCCAAATAAGGAACCGTCCACTCTACGCCAGAGGAATTTTAAAAAGGAGCTTTATTCACTAATCGGTGAAGAAAACAGAGTTTATGGAAAATGTTCTTCAGACCGGAGCAATTTGAAAACACCGGCTTTTCTTTCTCGTGTGGACGGGAAACCTTTTGAAAACGGCGGGAGCTTTTCAGGAACGATGACGTCACGATGATCATGTGGTTTTCCAGCCCGAGCTCTTTTCAAACACAAATCCAAAATGACTGTTGATTGAATTAAATTCCTCCGACATAGTATGACTGTGGTGTCTTTTTCCCGCCAATAAACAATTATTAGATGAGGTTGAGCATGATATCATGAATTATCAAAACCGAGGTCTGTGTTATCTGCCGAAACCGAAGGCTGAGGCAGATAACACAGACACGAGGTTTTGATAATTCATGATATCATGCGAAAACCGAATTCAATGATTGTTTTATTATACATTTTTCATATAATTCATCCTCAGAAACAGAAGCAAAGCGTTCAGCCATTTTGTTTCTGAGGAGAACACCCCAAGGGGCTTAGTAACCAGGCAGACGTTGAACTTGACATGATAAATGCAATATCTGCAGCAGATATTGCATTTATCATGTCAAGTTCACAAGCTATTGTGAATTGATTGAATGCTCTCGACTAATAAGATTTTTCATAGCGAGTCTGATGTATAATAATAGTAATTATTTTAATGTATTTCTTTGTTTCTTTTGATCACGTGATTTTTGTACGTTTTTCCTTGTTCAGTCGCGAAATTTAAAGCTTTGCTTTTTTCGTCCTTTTGCGGAGTTGTTTTGAAGTATTTTCGAGCTCAACTGCTGCGGTGACACAGTTGCTTTGAATCGATAAAGTATAGGCTGAGTATATTCTGCTTTGTTGAGCGCTGAACAATTGGGCAGATCGACGACAATGAAGAACGACAAAGAACTAGAGGTTTTGCTACTGCTCTAGTGTTTTGATGCGTTTTCAGAGCGAAACTCCCGTTTTCAAACTCCTCCGGCGCATGCAGTGTGGATGAGGCCAAACACTTTTCGGTCAGCTCCTATCAGAAATGCAGATGAACAATCATACCCAAAT
>JAHPZR010034893.1:0-10292 GCA_019787425.1 Platygyra sinensis
GCAGCTCACCATTCAACATTTAGATGCTATGAACTCGATTTTTCTGTGTGGTGAAATAAATATCAACAATTGTAACTAATATTTTTTAAAAAAATGACTTCCAAATCGCGCGGGCTGGGGTCACCAGCCTTTTAGGAGAGTAAACCGGCAGCACGTAGCCAGTACAGATACATAACCAGTTGCTACTACGATTGTTTCAAACGAGTGTTTCAAAGAGAAAGCGGTCTGGATCGAGTGGGGATCGCCGGGACTTATGACACACTGCGCGCCTTAATCCACCCTAGTATCCAATCTTCTCTTCCCCCCCCCCCCCCCCGAAAAAAAAACGTAAATAGTGACTGCTTACGAGTCTTTAACCATACCAAACGACAGGGCTGAATAACGTCTAATTTTTGTTAATATGACCCGCCTAGACTAGCATATGCTATCCGCGGGCATGTTCAATTTGTAATTTTTTTATTTGAAAACAAAAATAAATGTATGTATATATGTATGTATGTATGTATGTATGTATGTATGTATGTATGTATGTATGTATGTATGTATGTATGTATATATGTATGTATGTATGTATGTATGTATGTATGCATGCATGCATGCATGCATGCATGCATGTATGTATGTATGTATGTATGTAAATGTATGTATGTATATGTACGTCTGCGCATGTGCAAGATCTCATGGCTCGCGCTGGCGCCAACGGCCTGGGCACTTGAACAAACCTCGAAAAAACGGCGATTTAAATTCCCGTCCACGAACCGAGCAATTGCCTCGTCAAACTGCCTCAGGCGACCTTGTCGTGTTTCTCCAGCAAGTGTCCACTTAATAAACTAGCAAGCCCACTCACTGGGCTTTGCATGTGCCCCAAAGAAAAATAGGATAGACGTAGTAAATAAAATCCAAAATCGGGCATAACTCAGATGTCATCTCGTAAGTCCTCGATAAATCTCTCGTGTTTACGCGCTGTTTTCACCAATTGTACAAGCTTTAAACCCCAGTGTACAAAAGAGTATGTGCCAATCAATGGTCGAGGGAGCTAGTGTAAAGATATTTTTCTACCGTTTTCTGTGTGGCCCTACCTATTCACCATAAACCGGGAACCATACGAAACTTTTTAAAAACGCCGCCATTTTTTCGAGGTTTGTTATGGTGCCCAGGCCATTAGCGCAAGCAGGAGCCGTGAGATCTCGTACATGCGCAGACGTTATTCAGCCCTGTTGTATAAGCCGTTTCTTTGTTTCTTCCTGAGCGTGCGCCACGTCATGGCATGACGTGGGGAGACATCACGACCGGGACATGAAGAACAGCGCACGTCCTTTAAGTTGAGCAACTGTAAAATTTTTATTCTATTAGCCTTCTCAGTAATGTTTCTAAATCTCCCGACGAAACTTCGCCAAAACGAGAAAACATTTAAATTATATGCATATATGCACTCACATGAGCTTGTCTCATGCCCTCGATTTCCACTGAGTTCTTGACTGCTTTGCTGCGGGCCAGTGGTGATGGATCAGAGATGAGATGCGTCTGTAGCAAAAAAGCAAGATAAATAAATACCATATTGGCGAAAGAAATCACACCTGGACTGTGAGACAATTTGGAAACAAAGGTAAAAGGAAGGTTAGAACATTCCAGATTTCATTTCACCACAAATCCTTACCCTAGGAACAAGTCTTCCTAATGCTTCACTGGAAGATGAACTAATCTAAAGATAAAACAACAACAAAAACAGTGATTTAAAGAGCGACTAACTAATGCCACAGTGGAAGGATACTCAAAATTAACACGCGCACAGAACGATTACAACAATATACATTTTACTTTTAAGAAAAGGTCTGCTTTCAATAGGAAGCGTTAAAATAACACTGGTAAGTTTTCTTCAGCTTTCCACCCAAATAAGGAACCGTCCACTCTACGCCAGAGGAATTTTAAAAAGGAGCTTTATTCACTAATCGGTGAAGAAAACAGAGTTTATGGAAAATGTTCTTCAGACCGGAGCAATTTGAAAACACCGGCTTTTCTTTCTCGTGTGGACGGGAAACCTTTTGAAAACGGCGGGAGCTTTTCAGGAACGATGACGTCACGATGATCATGTGGTTTTCCAGCCCGAGCTCTTTTCAAACACAAATCCAAAATGACTGTTGATTGAATTAAATTCCTCCGACATAGTATGACTGTGGTGTCTTTTTCCCGCCAATAAACAATTATTAGATGAGGTTGAGCATGATATCATGAATTATCAAAACCGAGGTCTGTGTTATCTGCCGAAACCGAAGGCTGAGGCAGATAACACAGACACGAGGTTTTGATAATTCATGATATCATGCGAAAACCGAATTCAATGATTGTTTTATTATACATTTTTCATATAATTCATCCTCAGAAACAGAAGCAAAGCGTTCAGCCATTTTGTTTCTGAGGAGAACACCCCAAGGGGCTTAGTAACCAGGCAGACGTTGAACTTGACATGATAAATGCAATATCTGCAGCAGATATTGCATTTATCATGTCAAGTTCACAAGCTATTGTGAATTGATTGAATGCTCTCGACTAATAAGATTTTTCATAGCGAGTCTGATGTATAATAATAGTAATTATTTTAATGTATTTCTTTGTTTCTTTTGATCACGTGATTTTTGTACGTTTTTCCTTGTTCAGTCGCGAAATTTAAAGCTTTGCTTTTTTCGTCCTTTTGCGGAGTTGTTTTGAAGTATTTTCGAGCTCAACTGCTGCGGTGACACAGTTGCTTTGAATCGATAAAGTATAGGCTGAGTATA
Source organism: Platygyra sinensis (assembly GCA_019787425.1). Lineage (NCBI taxonomy): Eukaryota > Metazoa > Cnidaria > Anthozoa > Scleractinia > Merulinidae > Platygyra > Platygyra sinensis. The sequence continues at coordinate 2,775 of JAHPZR010034893.1, forward strand.
TTCTGCTTTGTTGAGCGCTGAACAATTGGGCAGATCGACGACAATGAAGAACGACAAAGAACTAGAGGTTTTGCTACTGCTCTAGTGTTTTGATGCGTTTTCAGAGCGAAACTCCCGTTTTCAAACTCCTCCGGCGCATGCAGTGTGGATGAGGCCAAACACTTTTCGGTCAGCTCCTATCAGAAATGCAGATGAACAATCATACCCAAATCCGTGCTCCATTGTTAGCAGCTTCCTTGACAGCGTCCCATATCCCCTCGTACGGACACACAGTCACTTTAGTCTCACTATTGTCATTGGCACTGTCTAAGCCAAGGTGATTGGACACTGCCTTGTCGAGTTTGGCTACATCTATAAACAAGCTGAAAGCAAGAGGGGAGTAAACGTGGCATTGCAAGTTTGAGTGGAATCTTGCGTGCATTCCTTCCAAAAAAATTGCGAAAGTTAAAATTTTGTATACAAATGTGTCCCAAAATTGGATAATGTCTTTCCAGTCGAGTTTTTTGCCCTCGACTAACTCGACCTGCTAAGGAAAAACGCATAGTTCAAAGTCCATTTCTGCAAACCGCATTCTTCGTCTTATCTACCTTACAAATTCTCTACTCACTTTCCTCTATCCATCACCTTCATATCTTACCATTACAGCTCCAAAACACCAACACAACTCCACTCTACTATCACATTCCCACTTAATTTAACTCTACCAACACAACTATACTCTACATCGCAACTATACTCAACCCATCTTCACCGACACAACACAACTCCACTCAACTTAACTCTACCAGCACAACTATCCCATCACAACTCGACTCAACTCGACTCCACCATAACGACTATACCTAACCAACACATATCGACCCAGCTCTACTCCACCATCGCGACTATACTCTACGAACAGATCTCGACTCAGCTCACTCTACCATCACAACTGGACTCAACTCCACTCCACCATAGCGACTATACTATACCATCACAACTTGACTCAACTCAACCTCAACTCGACTCCACCAACTATACTATAGACTCAACTTGACCTCAACTAGAATTCACCAACACTACTATACTATACCATCACAACTCGACTCGACTCGACCCCATCATCACAACTGTACCCTACCATCACAAATCGACTCAACTCAACCCCAGTCCAACGCAACTGTATTGTACCATCACAACTCGACCCAACTCGACTCCACCGACACAGCTATACTCTACAATCACAAATCGACTCGATTCGACTCCACCATAACGAGTATACCTTACCAACACATATCGACCCAACTCTACTCCACCATCGCGACAATACTCTACGAACAGCTCTCGAATGAACTCTCTCTACCATCACAACTCGACTCAACTCCACTCCACCATCACAACTATACTATGCCATCACAACTTGACTCAATTCAACCTCAACTCGACTCCACCAGCGTAACTGTACTCTACCATCACAACTAGACTCAACTTGACCTCAACTAGAATTTTCCAGCACAACTATACTATACCATCACAACTCCACTCGACTCGACTCGACCCCCTCATCACAACTGTACCCTACCATCACAAATCGACTCAACTCAACCCCAGTCCAACTTGTAGGGACAAAGGAAATTAAAGACAATTAAAACTAAAACCTTATTGAAAGCAACAGTTTGGAGTTAAGAGGGCAGAATCTTATACAATTCCCTTGGAATGAATCTGCTAGATAATGCAATTGCATGACATGAAGGAGTTAGGAAAAATGCTATGAAAGGGAAAGAACTGAAAGGCTTTAAACAAATAAAGACTTTATTTCTATGGAGTATATAACAATTAATAAATAGAGTCACGTATGTACAGTACTTTCGCTATTACAAGTACGCGTCAAGAAACGCAGGGTAAAAACTGTAGAATTGTAATCGACTATTGCATTATTAGCTCGAGTTTTCTAAGAGGTGGAAGTTGACAGTCGCCTCATAGAAATAGAGATGAATTAATCGATTTGTTTTAGTCAGAATTATAACTGGAATTAACAGAAATAACGGTTTCCGATCATTTTTCCGTGCATTACTGAAATTAACGCGCAAGCAAAGTTGGAAATATCGAACTGTCCCTGGCAAATTGAAAGTTGTTTACGGGCGTAACCGCTTTTTCAATATTTTCAATTTTTTTAAGTCAAGAAACCATAAATGTGCTTCGCTTTGTTTTCTAAGAAATTACATTACAAGTTAACATCTACATTTATTTACAAAACATAGGAAAAACTATGAAAAAAAATGCAAATCGCGTGATAGTTGATGAGGGCGCAGCCCCAGTCAACTATCGCGCGATAGAAATAGAGAGCAAAAAATCTGACTGTTTAAGTCAAAATCTACTAGAAATTTTAAAACTTAATGGAAATCCTCTTCTCCAAACTTAGAAAAAGCCAGAAACGGCCGTCATTTTGTTAACAAGCGCGCACTGTTACGCTACTCTCAGAAACACACCGAATAGATAGTGAGTTGCGTAAGCAATAAGAGAACGGCATTAGTGATAGAACGCTAGTACATTTATACTAATGCCTGATAGTATACCAGTAGCTGGGCCAATCATATTGCAGTATAGACATTAGATTAGTACTACAACTATACTAATTAAACTTAGGGGAGTTTCATTGAGAAAACAGTGTAAGTTAAAAGATTCCGAGAACAATATGGGGTATAGTTGGAGACATTCAAGTTACAGCAAGGTCTGTATCCCATACTAAACGTGCAGGTGTATACGGGAAATTGCGAATTGTCACTTTAGGGTAGACAAAGTTGACAGCCACATTTCCTTTTGATCCAAAGTCGGGATGCCTGTTAAAAAAATATATAATCAGAAATTAAAAAGGATGTAATAAATAAATGCAGTAATTGAGTTAAGTCCAGTTGATATGAAGGTGGAGTGGAGTTGAGTTACGTTGTGATAGTAGAGTATACTTGTGTTGGAGGGGTCGAGTTGAGTCGAGTTGTGATGGTATAGTATAGTACACTGTAGTTTTGTTTGTGGGGTCCAGTTGAGTCGAGTTGTGATAATATAGTATAGTATAGTTGTGTTGGTTGAGTCGAGATGAGTCGAGTTGTGATTGTAGAGTAGAGCTGTGTCGGTGGAGTCGAGTTGAGTCGAGTTGTGATGGTACAATACAGTTGCGTTGGACTGGGGTTGAGTTGAGTCGATTTGTGATGGTAGGGTACAGTTGTGATGAGGGGGTCGAGTCGAGTCGAGTGGAGTTGTGATGGTATAGTATAGTTGTGCTGGAAAATTCTAGTTGAGGTCAAGTTGAGTCTAGTTGTGATGGTAGAGTACAGTTACGCTGGTGGAGTCGAGTTGAGGTTGAATTGAGTCAAGTTGTGATGGCATAGTATAGTTGTGATGGTGGAGTGGAGTTGAGTCGAGTTGTGATGGTAGAGAGAGTTCATTCGAGAGCTGTTCGTAGAGTATTGTCGCGATGGTGGAGTAGAGTTGGGTCGATATGTGTTGGTAAGGTATACTCGTTATGGTGGAGTCGAATCGAGTCGATTTGTGATTGTAGAGTATAGCTGTGTCGGTGGAGTCGAGTTGGGTCGAGTTGTGATGGTACAATACAGTTGCGTTGGACTGGGGTTGAGTTGAGTCGATTTGTGATGGTAGGGTACAGTTGTGATGATGGGGTCGAGTCGAGTCGAGTTGTGATGGTATAGTATAGTAGTGTTGGTGAATTCTAGTTGAGGTCAAGTTGAGTCTAGTTGATGGTAGTATAGTATAGTTGGTGGAGTCGAGTTGAGGTTGAGTTGAGTCAAGTTGTGATGGTATAGTATAGTCGCTATGGTGGAGTGGAGTTGAGTCCAGTTGTGATGGTAGAGTGAGCTGAGTCGAGATCTGTTCGTAGAGTATAGTCGCGATGGTGGAGTAGAGCTGGGTCGATATGTGTTGGTTAGGTATAGTCGTTATGGTGGAGTCGAGTTGAGTCGAGTTGTGATGGGATAGTTGTGCTGGTAGAGTTAAGTTGAGTGGAGTTGTGTTGTGTCGGTGAAGATGGGTTGAGTATAGTTGCGATGTAGAGTATAGTTGTGTTGGTAGAGTTAAATTAAGTGGGAATGTGATAGTAGAGTGGAGTTGTGTTGGTGTTTTGGAGCTGTAATGGTAAGATATGAAGGTGATGGATAGAGGAAAGTGAGTAGAGAATTTGTAAGGTAGATAAGACGAAGAATGCGGTTTGCAGAAATGGACTTTGAACTATGCGTTTTTCCTTAGCAGGTCGAGTTAGTTGAGGGCAAAAAACTCGACTGGAAAGACATTATCCAATTTTGGGACACATTTGTATACAAAATTTTAACTTTCGCAATTTTTTTGGAAGGAATGCACGCAAGATTCCACTCAAACTTGCAATGCCACGTTTACTCCCCTCTTGCTTTCAGCTTGTTTATAGATGTAGCCAAACTCGACAAGGCAGTGTCCAATCACCTTGGCTTAGACAGTGCCAATGACAATAGTGAGACTAAAGTGACTGTGTGTCCGTACGAGGGGATATGGGACGCTGTCAAGGAAGCTGCTAACAATGGAGCACGGATTTGGGTATGATTGTTCATCTGCATTTCTGATAGGAGCTGACCGAAAAGTGTTTGGCCTCATCCACACTGCATGCGCCGGAGGAGTTTGAAAACGGGAGTTTCGCTCTGAAAACGCATCAAAACACTAGAGCAGTAGCAAAACCTCTAGTTCTTTGTCGTTCTTCATTGTCGTCGATCTGCCCAATTGTTCAGCGCTCAACAAAGCAGAATATACTCAGCCTATACTTTATCGATTCAAAGCAACTGTGTCACCGCAGCAGTTGAGCTCGAAAATACTTCAAAACAACTCCGCAAAAGGACGAAAAAAGCAAAGCTTTAAATTTCGCGACTGAACAAGGAAAAACGTACAAAAATCACGTGATCAAAAGAAACAAAGAAATACATTAAAATAATTACTATTATTATACATCAGACTCGCTATGAAAAATCTTATTAGTCGAGAGCATTCAATCAATTCACAATAGCTTGTGAACTTGACATGATAAATGCAATATCTGCTGCAGATATTGCATTTATCATGTCAAGTTCAACGTCTGCCTGGTTACTAAGCCCCTTGGGGTGTTCTCCTCAGAAACAAAATGGCTGAACGCTTTGCTTCTGTTTCTGAGGATGAATTATATGAAAAATGTATAATAAAACAATCATTGAATTCGGTTTTCGCATGATATCATGAATTATCAAAACCTCGTGTCTGTGTTATCTGCCTCAGCCTTCGGTTTCGGCAGATAACACAGACCTCGGTTTTGATAATTCATGATATCATGCTCAACCTCATCTAATAATTGTTTATTGGCGGGAAAAAGACACCACAGTCATACTATGTCGGAGGAATTTAATTCAATCAACAGTCATTTTGGATTTGTGTTTGAAAAGAGCTCGGGCTGGAAAACCACATGATCATCGTGACGTCATCGTTCCTGAAAAGCTCCCGCCGTTTTCAAAAGGTTTCCCGTCCACACGAGAAAGAAAAGCCGGTGTTTTCAAATTGCTCCGGTCTGAAGAACATTTTCCATAAACTCTGTTTTCTTCACCGATTAGTGAATAAAGCTCCTTTTTAAAATTCCTCTGGCGTAGAGTGGACGGTTCCTTATTTGGGTGGAAAGCTGAAGAAAACTTACCAGTGTTATTTTAACGCTTCCTATTGAAAGCAGACCTTTTCTTAAAAGTAAAATGTATATTGTTGTAATCGTTCTGTGCGCGTGTTAATTTTGAGTATCCTTCCACTGTGGCATTAGTTAGTCGCTCTTTAAATCACTGTTTTTGTTGTTGTTTTATCTTTAGATTAGTTCATCTTCCAGTGAAGCATTAGGAAGACTTGTTCCTAGGGTAAGGATTTGTGGTGAAATGAAATCTGGAATGTTCTAACCTTCCTTTTACCTTTGTTTCCAAATTGTCTCACAGTCCAGGTGTGATTTCTTTCGCCAATATGGTATTTATTTATCTTGCTTTTTTGCTACAGACGCATCTCATCTCTGATCCATCACCACTGGCCCGCAGCAAAGCAGTCAAGAACTCAGTGGAAATCGAGGGCATGAGACAAGCTCATGTGAGTGCATATATGCATATAATTTAAATGTTTTCTCGTTTTGGCGAAGTTTCGTCGGGAGATTTAGAAACATTACTGAGAAGGCTAATAGAATAAAAATTTTACAGTTGCTCAACTTAAAGGACGTGCGCTGTTCTTCATGTCCCGGTCGTGATGTCTCCCCACGTCATGCCATGACGTGGCGCACGCTCAGGAAGAAACAAAGAAACGGCTTATACAACAGGGCTGAATAACGTCTGCGCATGTACGAGATCTCACGGCTCCTGCTTGCGCTAATGGCCTGGGCACCATAACAAACCTCGAAAAAATGGCGGCGTTTTTAAAAAGTTTCGTATGGTTCCCGGTTTATGGTGAATAGGTAGGGCCACACAGAAAACGGTAGAAAAATATCTTTACACTAGCTCCCTCGACCATTGATTGGCACATACTCTTTTGTACACTGGGGTTTAAAGCTTGTACAATTGGTGAAAACAGCGCGTAAACACGAGAGATTTATCGAGGACTTACGAGATGACATCTGAGTTATGCCCGATTTTGGATTTTATTTACTACGTCTATCCTATTTTTCTTTGGGGCACATGCAAAGCCCAGTGAGTGGGCTTGCTAGTTTATTAAGTGGACACTTGCTGGAGAAACACGACAAGGTCGCCTGAGGCAGTTTGACGAGGCAATTGCTCGGTTCGTGGACGGGAATTTAAATCGCCGTTTTTTCGAGGTTTGTTCAAGTGCCCAGGCCGTTGGCGCCAGCGCGAGCCATGAGATCTTGCACATGCGCAGACGTACATATACATACATACATTTACATACATACATACATACATACATGCATGCATGCATGCATGCATGCATGCATACATACATACATACATACATACATACATATATACATACATACATACATACATACATACATACATACATACATACATACATACATACATACATACATATATACATACATTTATTTTTGTTTTCAAATAAAAAAATTACAAATTGAACATGCCCGCGGATAGCATATGCTAGTCTAGGCGGGTCATATTAACAAAAATTAGACGTTATTCAGCCCTGTCGTTTGGTATGGTTAAAGACTCGTAAGCAGTCACTATTTACGTTTTTTTTTCGGGGGGGGGGGGGGGGAAGAGAAGATTGGATACTAGGGTGGATTAAGGCGCGCAGTGTGTCATAAGTCCCGGCGATCCCCACTCGATCCAGACCGCTTTCTCTTTGAAACACTCGTTTGAAACAATCGTAGTAGCAACTGGTTATGTATCTGTACTGGCTACGTGCTGCCGGTTTACTCTCCTAAAAGGCTGGTGACCCCAGCCCGCGCGATTTGGAAGTCATTTTTTTAAAAAATATTAGTTACAATTGTTGATATTTATTTCACCACACAGAAAAATCGAGTTCATAGCATCTAAA
>JAHPZR010034894.1:0-7500 GCA_019787425.1 Platygyra sinensis
CGGCCTAAAATTCTATAAGATGGGCTTGGTTTATTTACTGATTAATACACAATGAAATATTACTCGAAATCTGATCGATTGGCTGAGAGCAGTGGGCAGTTTCAAGTTGTAACAACCCCCCCCAAAAAGTTGCAAACAACAGTGTAACACCGGTGCAAAAAGTGTAACACCAGTGTAAATTACACATCGTAATTACACATCTGTAATTTCTGGATTATGATTTATAGATAGACAATGAGAAATTTTGTAGAGCAATGATCTGATGTAAAGGCAATGACAAAAGTTTTGTTCGAAAAACTCCGAAAAAACGTTCTCCGAATGCGAAACAAAAATGGCGTTCAAGAAAACATGTTCCGCACTTTTCCGCGCGAATTTTTTCATGTTTGTATTATTAATAAGTAATTCCATACGTTTTTCTCGTTCAATTCCACTCGTTGAGTTTTTCAAAAGCTTGAAATTGTCACAGCCTCTTCGGCGAGTTCATATTCAGGACTTTTTTTTTTTTTTTGGAAAACGCACGTCGTGTGCAAAATTAAATTCAAATTGATCTCGAAACCGTATCACTACCTATACCAATTAGGACTTTCAGGAAACATCGTAAGTTAATTTTCCCTCATAGAGGATTTGTTATCAAAGCATGAGTGTCATTGGCTAATTTTCCATCGTCATTTTATTCATCCGACTTTGTTATTCATCCGCATTTTTCTATACCGGCATCCGCCATCCGGTCCGCACTTTACCAAGGACCCGTTTTTTTTTACGTCCTGTTTTATAAACGGTATAATCTATTAAGTGAAAAGTGAACTTTGAAAGGGATCGTTCTTCTCTCGAAAGGCAACGCGAAAGGGCAGGAAAATTTAGCCGAAAGTCCGGTTTGTGATTGACAGCTGTCGTCGTCGTTAAGCCATATCAAATTATGTGAACAAATCTAACAAGGATTGTGATTGGCTTATTTTAGCGTGCTTTATCAGAGATTAGTAGAACAGCTGACGCCACTTTTACTCCTTTGGAAAATAAATTTGGTTCAGTGAAAATTCAGCGAAAGTGCGGGGAAATTGTTAAATTCTTTAATTATCATAAAACAAATAAAGAAGCCTCGGCTGTGCTCTGTTCTGTTGTAAAGCACTTAGGAAGCGGTAGAGCACTCAAGAAGTGGGAAAAAACACTCGACTGCGTCTCGTGTTTTTCCCCTACACTTCGTTCGTGCTCTACCGTTTCCTGCGGGCTTTTACAACATACAGGAGGTGCAGTCGAGACTTCTTCAGTTGTTTAATTAATGCTGAAAGAAGGAAAAGGAGAAGACGAAAAAACGCCAATGTCTACGCTATGAAGGAGGTCTAAAATAGTTAAAATTTAGACACTAATATTAGAGATAGCCCACATAGCTATGGCAATCTAATCAAGCTAATAACACAGCTATATATTCTGGACTCTGAAAGGAAAGACTTGGAAAGGTGACCAGAAATTAAAAGAGCACTGCTGTAGCATGTATTGTTTCAAGATATGTAGGCATTGTTGTTGGATCATTTATGTGTTTGTTGTCGTGAGCGCCATAGACTCTCTTTAGCTAGGGCGGTTTGTTTTCCCATTGTAGAACACGTGGTATTCTCTGGGAGAATTTCTCTTTTGTCCATCTTAAAATTATTCATTCATATACAACGGGACTATTTGAAAATTTGAAAGCAAGAATTCTCAAGAGTATCATCACGTGGTCTACAATGGGAAAACAAACCGCCCAAGCTAAAGAGGTCTATAACAAATGGTTTTTGGACAATTACAAGCCTGCTCGACATATGGTATCAACTTTAATGTTACAAAAGAAATTTTTTTGGGTACTTGAGCTCCAGCAAAAGATGATTTAGAATTTTCCAAACGTTACTCTTTGTATGGTGAAGCGTTTCTTGTATTTCTCTTGATTATGTCTTGAAATTGCTCAGCACGTGTACCGAGCACTCATCTCCTTAACACAGTTTATAACTGGCCTGGCTAAACTAGGCAACTGTTTCCCAGTGATAATGTTGACTAGTTTCCAGTGCTGCTCGTTTATTGCTGGGTTCTTTGCATCGTTAGAGGGTCTAAATGGGTTAACTGAACTAGCGACAAAGAGTGAAAAATAGTACTGACTACCGACAAAAGGAGGAAAAAATAAACCGACTAGCGACAAAAAAAAGCTACCGCCACCGACATGGTCTAACGGTCATAGAGATGTTTGTATTCAGAAACATACAGCAATTTTAAATTTATTTCTAAGTCAGGTCAGGTTCAGATCTTTGCTGGACTCTATTTCACTAGAAGTAACCACAGTTAATTCCAAATTTAGTCAATTGTAGAATTTCCTGTCTTCAAATTACTCAGCCCCGGGATCCTTCTTTCGGAGCCGCGAGGGCCTATTTCTAGAAGAGCGCACGGCTCGTAATCGATGCCTTGTAATCGACAGGAAACAAATTCACTTCTAGAGTAAAAACTTTGGTGATTTTATCGGTATACTAGATATACTTTGCAAACGAAAGTGGAGGTAGACGATCACGTGGTTAGCGAGGTTTAAGTGTAATCAAATAATCAATTTTTTATAAGTTTTAGACTCGTCTAGAGTTAAAAGTCTTTTACAAAATAACTGAGGCCACTACGTGCGCTCTCATTGGTCATAGGTGTGTTTAGATGAGAGTATGGTAAACAAGTTGTGACGTTTGAGATTTGCACGTATTTTTAAGAATTATTTTATAAAAGCAATAGAACACTTTTTCCGTTTTTACAGAGCCCCATCTTAACACTCTGGGGTTGGCAGAATTTTCGAAAGTTATGCAAAACTGTCTCGAAATTCTCCCAACCATTCTCGTGTTTAGATGAGGCTATGTAAACACGGAAAAAGTGCTCTATTGCTTAAATATAACAAATGCGAATAATTAACTTGCATTTTTAATTGTTAACTGAGACTGACAACCGACAAAGGTCGAAAATTGTAACCGACCCACCTACAAAGTTAGAAATTTCAACCGACAGCCGCCATGTGGACCCCACATTGAGACCCTCTCGTTACGTTCCTAATTAACCGAATTTCTAAATAAAGTGGACTGTGTTCATTTACTGAAGAAAAATAGCACAGATAGCGCGGTCATCAGCAAATAAAATGATTGCTGTATCGACGCCATGTTTATTTTTTGTAATCCGTGTGCGTGATCTGAGTGGCACTGATATTCGTAAACGGCGCACGCGAAAACTGTATTCGTCTACCTTGACAAAACATGCAGCTCTTTGTGATTAGGCGCCAATTTGACGCGCTCGTGTTGTTTCTGATCAAGCAAAAAAGTTGGAAACACTTCGGGAACTTCGAAAAGGGTGTGACGCGACCCTTGTTTTAGACAAGGAATCGGTACACCAGAAAACAACAAGTCAATACCTTTTTACACTACAACTGAAATTAATTACACCATGGCCAGCCTACACTTCATGGTCTATTTGTATAAGTTTCTCCCTACTCTTTTGGTTGCTTTAAATGATACAAGCACAAACACTCGAAAACCATAAAGCCTAATGCAATCCAGAATAACTAGTAACATCCAAGTGTGGTCCAACTAATTTGAAGTACACACAGTTAACTCTCGTTATACCAGACACTCTAATGGCCACCATTTTGTGTCCATAATGGAGAGTCTGCATTAGTGGGCCGGGTAACATGAAAATAATAGATTTTTCGGTTGAGAATGTCCCATGTAACGACGTATTCTGCTATAGTCCCTTCACATAGCAAAGGTAAGAATAGTTGTACAAACTAGTAAACATGCCTAACTGAGAATAATTATGTCTGGATTTATGAGAACGGTGTTGAAGAATTTGTGACCTATCCGGTCTTTTTTATCGCGCCAGAGACAAAGGTGACGACATAAAACTTAAAAGGAAAGTCTTTTTTCCCATTCGTTTAGCTTCCCCTTTATTGCTGTCTTTTCCCTATTTTTCCCTCTAACATGGATTGGAGGCTGCCTTTGATTTAGCGCAAGTTATTGACACCGTTCAAAAAATCCAGGCATAATTATATTATTCATAAGTACAAGTTGTCCGTTGTAACGAAGGAAGAACGATAAAAATTTAAGTTTGCGACCATATGAACCGTCCAAAAGTTAATATTTCCATACATTTCTTGGTATTTTAGGCCGGGAATGTAGCTTTAGTTCCTTAATAGCAGAGCGTTTGTAGTCGTAGGGTGTCCTGGACGCGTGAGTTTGACTGTATTGTGGAGATGGCGCCACGTTCAATGTGAATTTGTGATTCCCGGTTGTTCGTTTTCTCGCATAAAGTGAAATTAAATAAGCCGTTTCTGTCTCAAGGCTGCAGAAAAGAACCAGTTTATGGACGACAGCTTTATCATTGACGATAAATTAGAGACAGGATGAGTTGAATTCGCAATTTTGAATATCAGGCTATAAAATGTGGAATGTGTACCGCACCTTGTAGAGCAAATTTGAATTTTCAAGCACAACTCCCCTTGGCGGTTTGAACCCGTTTCAACTTAATCCGTTAATAAGCATCCGACAATGATGCAAGTCGTTTTCTTCCTCTTAGACAAAGAGGTACTACTATTTTCAAATTTTACGGGAGAAACATAAACTGGAAATTGCTAAACCTCAAAACGCAATTTGACAACTTTCCATGTCAAACCATCGAATAAACCTCTCAATCAATATTAGGATATTGTGCCGCAGCTTTGCAAATTTGCGTCAAAGGGACATCTGGTCTGACAACATCCTTAATTTTAGCTTTATAGTCAAGTTGACAGGTTTTATCGTTCTATAGTAACTTATTAATGTCAAGAGAGCGAAGGTAAGCGAGAGTTAGTCCCACATATTGATCCTATTCCCAAGGTAATCCCGTTCAGTCCAGATATTACCGGAAGGACTGTAGGTACAAACAAATATAAAATAACTGACAGGAATTACCTTAGGAATAGAGACTATATGACACTTTGAACTCTCTTATCTTTCCGGCCTCTCTTGAAATGTTTGCACATCCTGTTTGCCACCGAAAATGAGGTCGTTTTGATCCATTAAAGTAGAAGTGCTGAGGAAAATGCTGGAAACCATTGAGAGCCTGCTAAAGGAGCGCAAGTATCTTATTCCATGAACACACCTTTGAAAGCTCTAAAACTTTGTCGAAAACATGTTTTGTAATAAAAAACTCAACGTTTTGTCGTTTTCTTTAAATATTGGAAGTGTCTTCACTCACCTTACCTTGCGGATGTCCTTCCTAATGAATATTCTTGCAAGCTAAACTGCAAAGAGAGACAGAAGATTTTGTAGCATGCATTTAAACATTTCTGGGAACCAAGCTGTTATTTTTTGATGAATCATCATTTTCTGTTGTTTTCACAAACAGAAAAGTACTTTTAATCAGGGTTTAATATTAAATGTATAGACAAGTTCTATCGAAGCGAAAAGCTAGGAGGTAGCTTTTGTGGCTAGCTCTGCCTCTAATCATAAATAGACTGTGGAAACAATTTGGTATTTTGGTATTTGGTAGGTTTGCTGTAGTTGCCTTTTGAATAGAACTTGAAGTCCTTACAGCGAATATGTTTGCTAAAACCCGACAAATTCTCACAGAAAGAGAACAACATTTGATGCTCAATTCCAACAAAACGTATCTTACAAAACGTATCTTAATCATATTTTATTTCATTAGACAACTTAACTTACCTTTTCACGATAAAAGCTTCAGAGTTTTTGACAATACTCCCTGATACAGCAGAGAATTACACCTTTATAACGATTGTTTTTTAACCCTTTAACATTTTCTTTTTTGTGGGCTTTCGGAGAGTGGCAAGTTTGTCAATGGTATGGAAGCAAAACAAATAATAAAAAGCTTGGCAAACTATATATAGTTTTTAAGAGTACCCAATGCTGTTTGCTTTTCACATCTGCTTTTGATTGACTGAAGAATCCCTGTGGATTTCTGACGTCATATATTTGGACTTTTGCATGGTTACATTTACCCTAGAAAGTTATTTTTTGAATCAAGAGAATACGAGCTAGGACCTTTTTAGGACTCAAACCTGAACAACGATCTGCAACAACTAGACTGCAAAAGTGTACAGTTGAATGCATTGAATGGTTGTTCAATACGTGCTTCTTTGAAGTTGACAGATTTGATATGCTTATTCAGTGGCAATTTTGCAATGTACAAGGCCACAAACTTGATTGAGATACAGTTGACACTTTTTAATGCCCTCTTTAAGCGAAGTCTTGTCACAGTCGACACTGTGTGATCAACTTGAAAACCTATTTTATTTTTCCATAACATGCATATAAAGTCATCGTTCGCCGGCGGACGATAATTACAAGACTCGCTTTTTTTAATAGAGCATAATTAAGAAGTGACCATTAAAAGATCTGTCAACTGTATCTCAATCAAGTTTGTGCTCTTGCACATGGCGAAATATGCTAATAAGCTTATCCATCAACTTCAAGGAAGCGCATATTGCAAGCCATTTAATATATTTAACTGAACCTTTTGCAGTCAAGTGGTTACAGATCGTTGTTTCAGATGTGAGTCCTAAAAAAGCCTAGCTCGTATTCTCTTGATTGAATTAATTTATGATGTCACAAATTCAAGGTGGTTCTGTCAATCAAAAGCAGATGTGAAATGCAAACAGCATTTGGTACTATTAAAATCATATATAGTTTTGCAAGTTTTTCTATTATTTGATTCTGCTTCCATACCAGTGACAACTTGCCACTGTAGGAAAGCCTTCAAAAAAAGAAATGTTAAGGCTATACAGGGAAGAGCCCGGTCGTTCAGAGAACGCAATAAACTGCAGGTTTCTTTCAGAACTGACAGTGCTACGTACTTGCGTCGCAAACAGTACAAAAAACTTAAAGCTAATCAATGTAGAATCAAAAGAAATAGTTAATAATGATAATAGGGCTGAGTGGAGTCTAATTCGGTCTGTAATCATACGAGTGATTAACACATTGGATGACTGCGCAGCGGGAGTCCGATTTGTTAATCACGAGTATGATTACAGACTGAATTGGACGACACCATGTCCTGTTTCCAATTATCATAAAAATTACAATTTCCCACAAAAGCAAAAATTTCATTTGGAAGAACTTTGTCATAGTTTTCCCCGGTTTTTAAACGTCCATAATTAAAAATATGGAGAAACAGCTTTGGAAAATGGCTGTTAACTTCTTTTCACAAAACATTCACCGGAGACTAAACCGTCCACAATTTTAACAAAGTGTCCGAAGGTCTCCTGAAATTGGTTACTTATGGTGATTGTGATCAATGTTGTGATTAGTGTGATTGTAGCGGGAAGGACCTAAAATGATTGGCTTATGTAACTGTCCGATTATAAGTGTATGATTACAGCCAACTGTTCGCTTACAACTTTGCAGATTAATTAGAGCAAAATACATATATCTTATTAGACGTTTTTGTGTAGTATCGCTGAGTATTTTTACGAGTTGTGCCGTATTTTGGGCGAGCCCGTAGGGCGAGTCAAAATACAAA
>JAHPZR010034894.1:12500-25000 GCA_019787425.1 Platygyra sinensis
GTTACAGTTAAATCACGCAGGGAGTCCGTGCAGGCCTGTCACTAATTTTTATCCCGTGATCGATTGATATAACAATTATTGAACTCGTTATCGAAAAATTTCGTGATTTGTCGGTGTCTGGGAGATCAATTATTTGCCACAAATCACAATGTTTTGCTCGACCTCGTCCAATAATTGTTAACTATTGTATAACTCATCGTCGAATAAAAAACCTTTTAGTAAACCGTTGCAAAAGACAATTTGTTATTCCACTTTATTAAACCCTAAATCGAGTTCAAAACACGTTTACTTGTACACCTGCTCTGTTACTATTTTGCGCGTCTTCTTGCTCTGATATACAATGTTCTATGATTTGATATTAAAAAAAATCTAAACAAATCAAGTGTATTTGTACCCTGACAGCACCATGTTCCCATTTCCTGTTTACAATGACACAATTAGCAGGGAGGGTATAACATAATCAACTGTGGGACAAAAACGCAGCAATCAGGCGAAAATGTTTAAATCACTAGTGTATGCCACTAGGAGATCATGAAACATCGGTTATTGTCATTACTATCCTTGTATATAGCTATAGACCCTAACAATACATAACACCAGTACGAAGACTCCTACGATTAAGTTTAACGAGACTGGTCAGAAAATATCTTAGATAACATGTTACAGCAGGCACTTATGTCCAGGATTGAACGCAAGTATTGTTTAGTTAGTACTTCAGTATTTGGCGGGGTTATTTGACATTTTCATATTACTTCAAATTTGACAAAATTGTGTATGTTTTGGTGACTTTTTACCAAGAAGGACACTTTGTGATGCTTATCACGAGGAATTGAATCTCATTGGCGGTAAATCCTGGACATATCTGCAGGATCGGAAAGGATCGGTAGGATCATGTTGTCGCCAGGCGCTCATAACAACGCCTAACATCAGAAGGTAGTACCTAAGATGAAGCATTTGTTAGAAGGAGGTCACATGCAATTGCTTTGAATTTTGATTCTCTAACATTTCCTGTATCCTTTTGGATCAGCTGAAGTAATGGTTTTGGTTTTACAACACTCAACTAAAAAACTCTTTAACCAAAATAGATCATCGAATGGTACCAAAGGCGTATAGAACCAACTTTACACTAAACACCATCCTGATTGATGAAGTGTGGCTAAAATAACATAACGAATGACCCCAGGTAAATAAAATGATTCTTCGGCAGTCAAATTTACTTTGCATTCAAAGTACAGTGGGCCATGAGTAGTGCGGATAATGTTTTTACCAAGCACTTGATCATTGTTCAAAATGCCATAAGACCCGTCACTCTTGAGATCAAGCCAGTTACCTCTGATCTTGGTGTTACTGACTGACTTGGCTATTCTTGCTGGCTTTGAGAAAGTATAAAAAAGCCAGAATAGCTCATCAGCTGTAGTGTATATGGGTAACACTTAGCCTGTTGCATCATCTGAATGCTTCAAGTTCACACCAACAGACAACCAGGCATCTGGTGTAAAAATGTGTGAACAGGAAGCATACAGAGTCAGCTTTTCTGCAGATGAAAGGCACAAATCTACCACTTCCACCTCTTCCTCCTCGTTCTTTCCCCCATTCAGAGCACGCTGCAATGCTTCTGGTCCAGCTATTTTCGCCAAAACATGTTTGATGTCAGCTGTTCTCGCAGGGTTGCTATCTGTAGAGGTCAGTGCAGACTCAGTATTGGTGTCTGTCAATGCAGAAGGTAAGATGAATGTTGCAGGTGGTAAGGTGGATGACGAGGACGGAAAGGTGGATGTCGCAGATGGAAAGGTGGATGTTGCAGGTGGTAAGGTGGATGTCACAGGTAATAAGGTGGATGTTGCAGGTGGTAAGGTGGATGTTGCAGGTGGTAAGGTGGATGTCGTAGGTTGTAAGGTGGATGTTACAGGTGGTAAGGTGGATGTCGTAGGTGGTAAGGTGGATGTTGTAAGTGATACGCTGGATGTTGTAGGTGGCCAGGTGGATGTCGCAGGTGGTAAGGTGGATGTCAAAGGCAGCGAGGTGGATGCTGCAGGTGGTAAGGCAGAAGTAGCAGGTGATGAGATGGATGTGATTGTAAAATGGATTTTGTCTGCATGCAGCATGATCTGTTTTAGCTGACTGCGCCCATAGCTGTATGGCTTCTTGAATTGTATACCATCTGGTAAGCCATGGACCTCAAATTCACCCTTTAAATAGGGAACTTTACACGGTTTACCACAAGCATCACCTAAAGAAATTGTAGTGATAAGGTTTAAACATAGAAGTCTGAGTTTAAGATATATTATTTTAAGTTGTTTCTTAAAGGGACTTCTTGGTCAGTGTATTGCAGGTAATTCTGTTCATTTCCATTAGTTAACAGCTTTACACTGCAGATTCACAGAACAACAGTAAAATCAAGGGAGTGATTTACAACAAGTTTACTACATTTACATATAATCCAGAACAAAACTTTATATTAACATGAATTTCTAATCATGGATAGTTATAATCATACCATTTTTCTCTGGAAAATACATTCTCCAAACTGCATATTAATTAATTTAAAGCTTATTTAAATACTCAACTGCATTTCTTGTTGAAGAGATCTTGAACGTGAGCTATGGTAAAATGTTGATTATTTCCGCCTGCAAAAGAGGAGTAAACAACTGATATTTACAAAGTACATGTAGAATATGAATGCAATTTCTAAATGAGGATTCTTTAGTAATATTAAGGCTAGCCATCCCATGGTGTCTAAATTAATGGTGTCTAAATTTATGGATGGTGCAACCTTTAACCTGTCATTATTAATGGATCATTTTTGTAACCATTGAGAGATGTCTGTAGTAAAAAAATAATTATCTTGGTATTTCTCTCTCTTATTATTCTTCACCCTAGCTTGCATCGTTGTCCACATTCAATAGATTGCAATGCATACATAAATCATCAAACAAATGGGTTTTTTCTTACCAAAGTATTCACGGAATTTAATACTGATGTCCGGATTGATAGCGAGAAAGGCTGTTCCACCCTTAGACCCAAGGTTGTACACCTCACCACCAACATCAAGGTGTATACAAGCTGTCTGGCAGCCCAGGTCTTCAAGAACTAGGATCTGTTTTACAATAAGGCAGTCAGTCAAAGCATGACTACTAGTAAAAAAAACACTTTCCTTTTGAGTGGTTATGACACCTGGGATACCCATGAACCCATTCTGAATTATGTCCTATTCACAATCACATTTCCCATGGGATCATTTCACCTGACTAAATGCAATGTGTTGTTTCAGAAAATATCCACCCCTCTGGAAGTTCCACTTACATGTGTACTTTTCTTATTTATTTATTTATTTGTTTATTTATTTATTCTTTCATTTATTTATTTATTTATTTATTTAATAACTAACTAATTAATTAATTAATTAATTAATTGATTTTTTTACTAACAGAATCCCCTTCCTTACTCCCAAACTACCTCACAGAATTGAAATCCTTTATGTGGCAAGAGTACAGAGATTTCTGGAACTATATAATATTAACAGTAAAACAAAACAAATTTTACTTCAACCAGAAAATATCCAGGGAAAGCATGGATACTTCTTATTTTCTGATTAATTCAGGCAGAATGAAATTGCTTGCAATTCAGGAACACCAAGCTTGAGAAATTGAACCACTAACGGGAACAAGATCAGTGGAAATATCAAGCAAACCTGATATGTAATAAGAGTTAAGCACAACTGAATAAAAGCAGCAGCCTATCACCTGTCCAGCTTTTCAGAATTAATTTTCAGAATTTTCAGGATTAATCAAAATGTCTCTCTCTAACTGTGAAAAATTAACATGATCTAATGGTAAAAGATAGTTTTAAAATATATGCACAAAACATTACCTCCTCTAAAAGTTTCTTTCTGTGCCTGTAAATCAGTTTCTTTCTCTGGTCATCTGTGAGTTCTGAAACTTTTACATTTAGTTCTTTGTATACTTTTGCAGAATCTACAAACTTTTTCCTGTGACTGTCATTTTGTTCCTTCCACTTTTCAGATGCCCTCTTATTCTTTTCCTGGTATGTAAGGCCTTTACATTCATCTGCAGGTCAGTAAAGGAAAATATCATTCATTCATTCATTTATTAACAATAATAATGTTTACCATGTAAACTACAAGAATAGCCTGGGAAAATGTTTGTGTCAATTTTCAGTTGAGGTCTTGCAGCTAAGGTAGAAAATTTTCAATTACCAATATAAAATATCACATGAACAGATTACTGAAATAAATATGTTGATTAACATAAGGGCTATTAATTCCACTGCTTGTGTATTTGTAAAACACCAGTTGATTGAAATATTGGATAACAAAAGCACTTTGCATAATAAATGCCATTACTAATCAAGCATGTACAATTCCGATTACTGAAGTGTGAAATGGAAAATACTGAATATTAATTTGGAAACTTAGATATATTGATAGTAACACCAAGGATGTAAATTAAATCTTCGGTGATGTAACAATTACCAGTACCTGTTTTAAAAAAATCAGCACAAAATAAATTGTATGAGTTTGGCCCTCTGACACCCTTGATTCTTTTTAGTGTGACATCTTGTTCTGTTTCAACAGTTCCTGATTCTTGTGTTCTCTTTCTTTTTTGATTTCCGATCCACTTCTGCAAATATAGTTCAACCTATTTAATTCACCAAGTTTCAGCAAAGAAAATCATGACCATGATTTTCTTTGCTGAAACTTGGTGAATTAAATAGGTTGAACTATATCGGAGGCGCGGTGGCAGAGCATGGTGAAGGACGTGTTTTGGTCGCTCTGTTAGAAGTCTTATAGATATGTGAATTATTTTAATTCAGTGCTCCGTCTACTAGCAAAATGAATGAAGAGATCGAGGAAGCCGGTTTAAACACCGAAGAAAAGTGTATTCCGCGTAAACGACAGCGAGAAAATACCGGTTCCCAAACGGACGAGGACTGTATGTCCGGCCATTGCTGCGATGCCTCGGCAAGTATCATCAAATTAGAGGCCAAGACACACTGCCAAGATCGATAAACTTTTAGATTTGTTTACGGAAATAGCATCGGTGAAAGACCGTTTAACAGTGGTAGAAGAAGAAAACAAACAGCTAAGGAAGGCCGCCGAGTACACGGGAAAGGAACTAACAGACCTAAAAACTTGTGTAGCCAACATGTGCTCTCAAACAGCAAGTGGTACCGAGGAGATGCAGAACCACAACACGGAGATTCAACAGTTGAAATGCCGCAACATCAAATTGGAGGCGTACACTAGAAGGGAGAGTATAAAGATTTATAACCTCCAGGAAATTGAAGGTGAGACACCACGAGATACAGAAAAATTGGTTCGTTCAATGATGGAAGAGAAAATGAAAATTTCGAGGCTGGATATGAATGAAATTAGATTTGAACGAGTACATCGCTTGCCAACCCGGCGCAACCCCCGGAGGTGCTTGAATACGAGGCCTGTTATTGCTAAATTTAGTTTTTATCAAGATAAGGAGTTCGTTTGGTCTAAAGTTAAAAATTTAAAAGGTACCCAAAATTGGAATTCGCATGAATACGCCTCAAGATTATCTTGAGGCGTATTCATGCGAATTCCAATTTTGGGTACCTTTTAAATTTTTAACTTTAGACCAAACGAACTCCTTATCTTGATAAAAACTAAATTTAGCAATAACAGGCCTCGTATTCAGCACCTCCGGGGGTTGCGCCGGGTTGGCAAGCGATGTACTCGTTCAAATCTAATTTCATTCATATCCAGCCTCGAAATTTTCATTTTCTCTTCCATCATTGAACGAACCAATTTTTCTGTATCTCGTGGTGTCTCACCTTCAATTTCCTGGAGGTTATAAATCTTTATACTCTCCCTTCTAGTGTACGCCTCCAATTTGATGTTGCGGCATTTCAACTGTTGAATCTCCGTGTTGTGGTTCTGCATCTCCTCGGTACCACTTGCTGTTTGAGAGCACATGTTGGCTACACAAGTTTTTAGGTCTGTTAGTTCCTTTCCCGTGTACTCGGCGGCCTTCCTTAGCTGTTTGTTTTCTTCTTCTACCACTGTTAAACGGTCTTTCACCGATGCTATTTCCGTAAACAAATCTAAAAGTTTATCGATCTTGGCAGTGTGTCTTGGCCTCTAATTTGATGATACTTGCCGAGGCATCGCAGCAATGGCCGGACATACAGTCCTCGTCCGTTTGGGAACCGGTATTTTCTCGCTGTCGTTTACGCGGAATACACTTTTCTTCGGTGTTTAAACCGGCTTCCTCGATCTCTTCATTCATTTTGCTAGTAGACGGAGCACTGAATTAAAATAATTCACATATCTATAAGACTTCTAACAGAGCGACCAAAACACGTCCTTCACCATGCTCTGCCACCGCGCCTCCGATATAGTTCAACCTATTTAATTCACCAAGTTTCAGCAAAGAAAATCATGGTCATGATTTTCTTTGCTGAAACTTGGTGAATTAAATAGGTTGAACTATATTTTGCAGAAGTGGATCGGAAATCAAAAAAGAAAGAGAACACAAGAATCAGGAACTGTTGAAACAGAACAAGATGTCACACTAAAAAGAATCAAGGGTGTCAGAGGGCCAAACTCATACAATTTATTTTGTGCTGATTTTTTTAAAACAGGTACTGGTAATTGTTACATCACCGAAGATTTAATTTACATCCTTGGTGTTACTATCAATATATCTAAGTTTTCCAAATTAATATTCAGTATTTTCCATTTCACACTTCAGTAATCGGAATTGTACATGCTTGATTAGTAATGGCATTTATTATGCAAAGTGCTTTTGTTATCCAATATTTCAATCAACTGGTGTTTTACAAATACACAAGCAGTGGAATTAATAGCCCTTATGTTAATCAACATATTTATTTCAGTAATCTGTTCATGTGATATTTTATATTGGTAATTGAAAATTTTCTACCTTAGCTGCAAGACCTCAACTGAAAATTGACACAAACATTTTCCCAGGCTATTCTTGTAGTTTACATGGTAAACATTATTATTGTTAATAAATGAATGAATGAATGATATTTTCCTTTACTGACCTGCAGATGAATGTAAAGGCCTTACATACCAGGAAAAGAATAAGAGGGCATCTGAAAAGTGGAAGGAACAAAATGACAGTCACAGGAAAAAGTTTGTAGATTCTGCAAAAGTATACAAAGAACTAAATGTAAAAGTTTCAGAACTCACAGATGACCAGAGAAAGAAACTGATTTACAGGCACAGAAAGAAACTTTTAGAGGAGGTAATGTTTTGTGCATATATTTTAAAACTATCTTTTACCATTAGATCATGTTAATTTTTCACAGTTAGAGAGAGACATTTTGATTAATCCTGAAAATTCTGAAAATTAATTCTGAAAAGCTGGACAGGTGATAGGCTGCTGCTTTTATTCAGTTGTGCTTAACTCTTATTACATATCAGGTTTGCTTGATATTTCCACTGATCTTGTTCCCGTTAGTGGTTCAATTTCTCAAGCTTGGTGTTCCTGAATTGCAAGCAATTTCATTCTGCCTGAATTAATCAGAAAATAAGAAGTATCCATGCTTTCCCTGGATATTTTCTGGTTGAAGTAAAATTTGTTTTGTTTTACTGTTAATATTATATAGTTCCAGAAAATCTCTGTACTCTTGCCACATAAAGGATTTCAATTCTGTGAGGTAGTTTTGGGAGTAAGGAAGGGGATTCTGTTAGTAAAAAAATCAATTAATTAATTAATTAATTAATTAGTTAGTTATTAAATAAATAAATAAATAAATAAATGAAAGAATAAATAAATAAACAAATAAATAAATAAATAAGAAAAGTACACATGTAAGTGGAACTTCCAGAGGGGTGGATATTTTCTGAAACAACACATTGCATTTAGTCAGGTGAAATGATCCCATGGGAAATGTGATTGTGAATAGGACATAATTCAGAATGGGTTCATGGGTATCCCAGGTGTCATAACCACTCAAAAGGAAAGTGTTTTTTTTACTAGTAGTCATGCTTTGACTGACTGCCTTATTGTAAAACAGATCCTAGTTCTTGAAGACCTGGGCTGCCAGACAGCTTGTATACACCTTGATGTTGGTGGTGAGGTGTACAACCTTGGGTCTAAGGGTGGAACAGCCTTTCTCGCTATCAATCCGGACATCAGTATTAAATTCCGTGAATACTTTGGTAAGAAAAAACCCATTTGTTTGATGATTTATGTATGCATTGCAATCTATTGAATGTGGACAACGATGCAAGCTAGGGTGAAGAATAATAAGAGAGAGAAATACCAAGATAATTATTTTTTTACTACAGACATCTCTCAATGGTTACAAAAATGATCCATTAATAATGACAGGTTAAAGGTTGCACCATCCATAAATTTAGACACCATTAATTTAGACACCATGGGATGGCTAGCCTTAATATTACTAAAGAATCCTCATTTAGAAATTGCATTCATATTCTACATGTACTTTGTAAATATCAGTTGTTTACTCCTCTTTTGCAGGCGGAAATAATCAACATTTTACCATAGCTCACGTTCAAGATCTCTTCAACAAGAAATGCAGTTGAGTATTTAAATAAGCTTTAAATTAATTAATATGCAGTTTGGAGAATGTATTTTCCAGAGAAAAATGGTATGATTATAACTATCCATGATTAGAAATTCATGTTAATATAAAGTTTTGTTCTGGATTATATGTAAATGTAGTAAACTTGTTGTAAATCACTCCCTTGATTTTACTGTTGTTCTGTGAATCTGCAGTGTAAAGCTGTTAACTAATGGAAATGAACAGAATTACCTGCAATACACTGACCAAGAAGTCCCTTTAAGAAACAACTTAAAATAATATATCTTAAACTCAGACTTCTATGTTTAAACCTTATCACTACAATTTCTTTAGGTGATGCTTGTGGTAAACCGTGTAAAGTTCCCTATTTAAAGGGTGAATTTGAGGTCCATGGCTTACCAGATGGTATACAATTCAAGAAGCCATACAGCTATGGGCGCAGTCAGCTAAAACAGATCATGCTGCATGCAGACAAAATCCATTTTACAATCACATCCATCTCATCACCTGCTACTTCTGCCTTACCACCTGCAGCATCCACCTCGCTGCCTTTGACATCCACCTTACCACCTGCGACATCCACCTGGCCACCTACAACATCCAGCGTATCACTTACAACATCCACCTTACCACCTACGACATCCACCTTACCACCTGTAACATCCACCTTACAACCTACGACATCCACCTTACCACCTGCAACATCCACCTTACCACCTGCAACATCCACCTTATTACCTGTGACATCCACCTTACCACCTGCAACATCCACCTTTCCATCTGCGACATCCACCTTTCCGTCCTCGTCATCCACCTTACCACCTGCAACATTCATCTTACCTTCTGCATTGACAGACACCAATACTGAGTCTGCACTGACCTCTACAGATAGCAACCCTGCGAGAACAGCTGACATCAAACATGTTTTGGCGAAAATAGCTGGACCAGAAGCATTGCAGCGTGCTCTGAATGGGGGAAAGAACGAGGAGGAAGAGGTGGAAGTGGTAGATTTGTGCCTTTCATCTGCAGAAAAGCTGACTCTGTATGCTTCCTGTTCACACATTTTTACACCAGATGCCTGGTTGTCTGTTGGTGTGAACTTGAAGCATTCAGATGATGCAACAGGCTAAGTGTTACCCATATACACTACAGCTGATGAGCTATTCTGGCTTTTTTATACTTTCTCAAAGCCAGCAAGAATAGCCAAGTCAGTCAGTAACACCAAGATCAGAGGTAACTGGCTTGATCTCAAGAGTGACGGGTCTTATGGCATTTTGAACAATGATCAAGTGCTTGGTAAAAACATTATCCGCACTACTCATGGCCCACTGTACTTTGAATGCAAAGTAAATTTGACTGCCGAAGAATCATTTTATTTACCTGGGGTCATTCGTTATGTTATTTTAGCCACACTTCATCAATCAGGATGGTGTTTAGTGTAAAGTTGGTTCTATACGCCTTTGGTACCATTCGATGATCTATTTTGGTTAAAGAGTTTTTTAGTTGAGTGTTGTAAAACCAAAACCATTACTTCAGCTGATCCAAAAGGATACAGGAAATGTTAGAGAATCAAAATTCAAAGCAATTGCATGTGACCTCCTTCTAACAAATGCTTCATCTTAGGTACTACCTTCTGATGTTAGGCGTTGTTATGAGCGCCTGGCGACAACATGATCCTACCGATCCTTTCCGATCCTGCAGATATGTCCAGGATTTACCGCCAATGAGATTCAATTCCTCGTGATAAGCATCACAAAGTGTCCTTCTTGGTAAAAAGTCACCAAAACATACACAATTTTGTCAAATTTGAAGTAATATGAAAATGTCAAATAACCCCGCCAAATACTGAAGTACTAACTAAACAATACTTGCGTTCAATCCTGGACATAAGTGCCTGCTGTAACATGTTATCTAAGATATTTTCTGACCAGTCTCGTTAAACTTAATCGTAGGAGTCTTCGTACTGGTGTTATGTATTGTTAGGGTCTATAGCTATATACAAGGATAGTAATGACAATAACCGATGTTTCATGATCTCCTAGTGGCATACACTAGTGATTTAAACATTTTCGCCTGATTGCTGCGTTTTTGTCCCACAGTTGATTATGTTATACCCTCCCTGCTAATTGTGTCATTGTAAACAGGAAATGGGAACATGGTGCTGTCAGGGTACAAATACACTTGATTTGTTTAGATTTTTTTTAATATCAAATCATAGAACATTGTATATCAGAGCAAGAAGACGCGCAAAATAGTAACAGAGCAGGTGTACAAGTAAACGTGTTTTTGAACTCGATTTAGGGTTTAATAAAGTGGAATAACAAATTGTCTTTTGCAACGGTTTACTAAAAGGTTTTTTATTCGACGATGAGTTATACAATAGTTAACAATTATTGGACGAGGTCGAGCAAAACATTGTGATTTGTGGCAAATAATTGATCTCCCAGACACCGACAAATCACGAAATTTTTCGATAACGAGTTCAATAATTGTTATATCAATCGATCACGGGATAAAAATTAGTGACAGGCCTGCACGGACTCCCTGCGTGATTTAACTGTAACTGAATAGAGATAAGTGACAGGTCTTCACGGACTTCCTGCGCGATTTAACTGTAAATGAATGCCTTCATAACTTAGCTTTAACGAGCATGTCTGTAAGAGATTTACCTCTTCTGTATGATAGGATAGGCGGATTCTTGAAGATAGTGTTCAGCAAAGGCTGATTTTGTATTAGGCCCCAGTTTTGCATGAGTATATTTTTAAGGTTGCGCACCGATGGGTGGTATGTTGTGACAAATGGCAAGATTTGTTTGCGTGCTTTTGCTTTTTGTTGGAGTGCCGACTGTCTTCCTGCGAAGCTGACTTCTGATAACGTTGTTTGTATCATTTCGTAAGGATAGCCGCCCGCGGTGAGGCGCGATTTAAAATTTGTGATACTGTCATTAAAGACTGTTTCAGAAGAGTTTGTTCTCAGAAGTCTAAGGGCTTCACCTTTAATAAAACCTTTTTTAACGCCTGGTGGGTGGCTCGAGGTAAAATGTGTGTACTGAAAGGTTTCAGTCGGCTTGTAATGTGTTCGGATGTCAAGGATCGATTCGTTTCTGAATCTTTCTCCTTTAGTTATGATTGTGTCGAGAAATGTTATTTCCATCTCTGAGATTTCAGCCGTGAATTTGATTGTAGGGTGGAAGTTGTTAGCTTGTTTTATGAATAGGTCTATTTCCTGTCTGTTAGAGTCCCACAATGAGAAAATGTCGTCAATATATCGTTTCCACTTTGTCGGTTTTGTTTTGCTTTGATTTATCAATTTTGTTTCTATTTCCGCCATGAAGATGTTGGCAATGCAACTGCCATTTCGTACCCATTGCGGTTCCATGGGTTTGGAGGTAATTTTTTCCAATAAATTGGAATGAATTCTCTTTAAGGATAAGCACAGGCGGCCCAAGCGCGAGATGAGAGGAAATAATTAAATATAAATGAAACGTACGCGAACGTGACTCTTGCCTTTGAGCGGTGTTGTGTTACAAACATGCGATTTACAAGGGTTTGTATGGGAACTTTACGGGTTTGCTTTAAATACCTGAAAAATGTAATGTTGTGTGAATAAAACTGACTTGCGTTGCTTTCCTTTCATATTCTTTGTTGTTTCACGGTGTTTGAGGCAGTTTTGAAGCGTTTTTAGCAAGTTAGCACTGGTGGTGGTTTCCCACTAGAAAAAATCACAAGGCTGGCTGGCTCAAAATCGAACCCTCGTGCTGCGAAGGCCAAAATATTCCAAAGGAATGGACGTAACCGCCTCAAATCACGATCAGCCGAAGCTTGAATAACTCGCTTCCCATTCAATCGGTCGCTGGTTCGCAAATCTCATCCCAACGGCCTGAAAATCGCTCGTTTACCAGCTCAAAGCTGCCTCTTTCGCTGCTGCAT
>JAHPZR010034894.1:30000-36135 GCA_019787425.1 Platygyra sinensis
ATCAAATCTGTCAACTTCAAAGAAGCACGTATTGCAAAACCATTCAATGCATTCAACTGTACACTTTTGCAGTCTAGTTGTTGCAGATCGTTGTTCAGGTTTGAGTCCTAAAAAGGTCCTAGCTCGTATTCTCTTGATTCAAAAAATAACTTTCTAGGGTAAATGTAACCATGCAAAAGTCCAAATATATGACGTCAGAAATCCACAGGGATTCTTCAGTCAATCAAAAGCAGATGTGAAAAGCAAACAGCATTGGGTACTCTTAAAAACTATATATAGTTTGCCAAGCTTTTTATTATTTGTTTTGCTTCCATACCATTGACAAACTTGCCACTCTCCGAAAGCCCACAAAAAAGAAAATGTTAAAGGGTTAAAAAACAATCGTTTTAAAGGTGTAATTCTCTGCTGTATCAGGGAGTATTGTCAAAAACTCTGAAGCTTTTATCGTGAAAAGGTAAGTTAAGTTGTCTAATGAAAATAAATATGATTAAGATACGTTTTGTAAGATACGTTTTGTTGGAATTGAGCATCAAATGTTGTTCTCTTTCTGTGAGAATTTGTCGGGTTTTAGCAAACATATTCGCTGTAAGGACTTCAAGTTCTATTCAAAAGGCAACTACAGCAAACCTACCAAATACCAAAATACCAAATTGTTTCCACAGTCTATTTATGATTAGAGGCAGAGCTAGCCACAAAAGCTACCTCCTAGCTTTTCGCTTCGATAGAACTTGTCTATACATTTAATATTAAACCCTGATTAAAAGTACTTTTCTGTTTGTGAAAACAACAGAAAATGATGATTCATCAAAAAATAACAGCTTGGTTCCCAGAAATGTTTAAATGCATGCTACAAAATCTTCTGTCTCTCTTTGCAGTTTAGCTTGCAAGAATATTCATTAGGAAGGACATCCGCAAGGTAAGGTGAGTGAAGACACTTCCAATATTTAAAGAAAACGACAAAACGTTGAGTTTTTTATTACAAAACATGTTTTCGACAAAGTTTTAGAGCTTTCAAAGGTGTGTTCATGGAATAAGATACTTGCGCTCCTTTAGCAGGCTCTCAATGGTTTCCAGCATTTTCCTCAGCACTTCTACTTTAATGGATCAAAACGACCTCATTTTCGGTGGCAAACAGGATGTGCAAACATTTCAAGAGAGGCCGGAAGATAAGAGAGTTCAAAAGTGTCATATAGTCTCTATTCCTAAGGTAATTCCTGTCAGTTATTTTATATTTGTTGTACCTACAGTCCTTCCGGTAATATCTGGACTGAACGGGATTACCTTGGGAATAGGATCAATATGTGGGACTAACTCTCGCTTACCTTCGCTCTCTTGACATTAATAAGTTACTATAGAACGATAAAACCTGTCAACTTGACTATAAAGCTAAAATTAAGGATGTTGTCAGACCAGATGTCCCTTTGACGCAAATTTGCAAAGCTGCGGCACAATATCCTAATATTGATTGAGAGGTTTATTCGATGGTTTGACATGGAAAGTTGTCAAATTGCGTTTTGAGGTTTAGCAATTTCCAGTTTATGTTTCTCCCGTAAAATTTGAAAATAGTAGTACCTCTTTGTCTAAGAGGAAGAAAACGACTTGCATCATTGTCGGATGCTTATTAACGGATTAAGTTGAAACGGGTTCAAACCGCCAAGGGGAGTTGTGCTTGAAAATTCAAATTTGCTCTACAAGGTGCGGTACACATTCCACATTTTATAGCCTGATATTCAAAATTGCGAATTCAACTCATCCTGTCTCTAATTTATCGTCAATGATAAAGCTGTCGTCCATAAACTGGTTCTTTTCTGCAGCCTTGAGACAGAAACGGCTTATTTAATTTCACTTTATGCGAGAAAACGAAACACCGGGAATCACAAATTCACATTGAACGTGGCGCCATCTCCACAATACAGTCAAACTCACGCGTCCAGGACACCCTACGACTACAAACGCTCTGCTATTAAGGAACTAAAGCTACATTCCCGGCCTAAAATACCAAGAAATGTATGGAAATATTAACTTTTGGACGGTTCATATGGTCGCAAACTTAAATTTTTATCGTTCTTCCTTCGTTACAACGGACAACTTGTACTTATGAATAATATAATTATGCCTGGATTTTTTGAACGGTGTCAATAACTTGCGCTAAATCAAAGGCAGCCTCCAATCCATGTTAGAGGGAAAAATAGGGAAAAGACAGCAATAAAGGGGAAGCTAAACGAATGGGAAAAAAGACTTTCCTTTTAAGTTTTATGTCGTCACCTTTGTCTCTGGCGCGATAAAAAAGACCGGATAGGTCACAAATTCTTCAACACCGTTCTCATAAATCCAGACATACTTATCTCTCAGTATAAGGCATGTTTACTAGTTTGTACACTATCTCTTACCTTTGCCTATGTGAAGGGTCTATAGCAGAATACGTCGTTACATGGGACATTCTCAACCGAAAAATCTATTATTTTCATGTTACCCGGCCCACTAATGCAGACTCTCCATTATGGACACAAAATGGTGGCCATTAGAGTGTCTGGTATAACGAGAGTTAACTGTGTGTACTTCAAATTAGTTGGACCACACTTGGATGTTACTAGTTATTCTGGATTGCATTAGGCTTTATGGTTTTCGAGTGTTTGTGCTTGTATCATTTAAAGCAACCAAAAGAGTAGGGAGAAACTTATACAAATAGACCATGAAGTGTAGGCTGGCCATGGTGTAATTAATTTCAGTTGTAGTGTAAAAAGGTATTGACTTGTTGTTTTCTGGTGTACCGATTCCTTGTCTAAAACAAGGGTCGCGTCACACCCTTTTCGAAGTTCCCGAAGTGTTTCCAACTTTTTTGCTTGATCAGAAACAACACGAGCGCGTCAAATTGGCGCCTAATCACAAAGAGCTGCATGTTTTGTCAAGGTAGACGAATACAGTTTTCGCGTGCGCCGTTTACGAATATCAGTGCCACTCAGATCACGCACACGGATTACAAAAAATAAACATGGCGTCGATACAGCAATCATTTTATTTGCTGATGACCGCGCTATCTGTGCTATTTTTCTTCAGTAAATGAACACAGTCCACTTTATTTAGAAATTCGGTTAATTAGGAACGTAACGAGAGGGTCTCAATGTGGGGTCCACATGGCGGCTGTCGGTTGAAATTTCTAACTTTGTAGGTGGGTCGGTTACAATTTTCGACCTTTGTCGGTTGTCAGTCTCAGTTAACAATTAAAATGCAAGTTAATTATTCGCATTTGTTATATTTAAGCAATAGAGCACTTTTTCCGTGTTTACATAGCCTCATCTAAACACGAGAATGGTTGGGAGAATTTCGAGACAGTTTTGCATAACTTTCGAAAATTCTGCCCAACCTCCGAGTGTTAAGATGGGGCTCTGTAAAAACGGAAAAAGTGTTCTATTGCTTTTATAAAATAATTCTTAAAAATACGTGCAAATCTCAAACGTCACAACTTGGTTTACATACTCTCATCTAAACACACCTATGACCAATGAGAGCGCACGTAGTGGCCTCAGTTATTTTGTAAAAGACTTTTAACTCTAGACGAGTCTAAAACTTATAAAAATTGATTATTGATTACACTTAAACCTCGCTAACCACGTGATCGTCTACCTCCACTTTCGTTTGCAAAGTATATCTAGTATAACCGATAAAATCACCAAAGTTTTTACTCTAGAAGTGAATTTGTTTTTCCTGTCGATTACAAGGCATCGATTACGAGCCGTGCGCTCTTCTAGAAATAGGCCCTCGCGGCTCCCCGAAAGAAGGATCCCGGGGCTTGAGTAATTTGAAGACAGGAAATTCTACAATTGACTAAATTTGGATTTAACTGTGGTTACTTCTAGTGAAATAGAGTCCAGCAAAGATCTGAACCTGACCTGACTTAGAAATAAATTTAAAATTGCTGTATGTTTCTGAATACAAACATCTCTATGACCGTTAGACCATGTCGGTGGCGGTAGCTTTTTTTTGTCGCTAGTCGGTTTATTTTTTCCTCCTTTTGTCGGTAGTCAGTACTATTTTTCACTCTTTGTCGCTAGTTCAGTTAACCCATTTAGACCCTCTAACGATGCAAAGAACCCAGCAATAAACGAGCAGCACTGGAAACTAGTCAACATTATCACTGGGAAACAGTTGCCTAGTTTAGCCAGGCCAGTTATAAACTGTGTTAAGGAGATGAGTGCTCGGTACACGTGCTGAGCAATTTCAAGACATAATCAAGAGAAATACAAGAAACGCTTCACCATACAAAGAGTAACGTTTGGAAAATTCTAAATCATCTTTTGCTGGAGCTCAAGTACCCAAAAAAATTTCTTTTGTAACATTAAAGTTGATACCATATGTCGAGCAGGCTTGTAATTGTCCAAAAACCATTTGTTATAGACCTCTTTAGCTTGGGCGGTTTGTTTTCCCATTGTAGACCACGTGATGATACTCTTGAGAATTCTTGCTTTCAAATTTTCAAATAGTCCCGTGTATATGAATGAATAATTTTAAGATGGACAAAAGAGAAATTCTCCAGAGAATACCACGTGTTCTACAATGGGAAAACAAACCGCCCTAGCTAAAGAGTGTCTATGGCGCTCACGACAACAAACACATAAATGATCCAACAACAATGCCTACATATCTGGAAACAATACCTGCTACAGCAGTGCCCTCTTTTAATTTCTGGTCACCTTTCCAAGTCTTTCCTTTCAGAGTCCAGAATATATAGCTGTGTTATTAGCTTGATTAGATTGCCATAGCTATGTGGGCTATCTCTAATATTAGTGTCTAAATTTTAACTATTTTAGACCTCCTTCATAGCGTAGACATTGGCGTTTTTTCGTCTTCTCCTTTTCCTTCTTTCAGCATTAATTAAACAACTGAAGAAGTCTCGACTGCACCTCCTGTTTGTTGTAAAAGCCCGCAGGAAACGGTAGAGCACGAACGAAGTGTAGGGGAAAAACACGAGACGCAGTCGAGTGTTTTTCCCCACTTCCTTGAGTGCTCTACCGTTCCTAAGTGCTTTACAACAGAACAGAGCACAGTCGAGGCTTCTTTATTTGTTTTATGATAAAGAATTCAATAATTTCCCCACGCATTCCCTGAATTTTCGAACCAAATTTTATTTTCCAAAGGAGTAAAAGTGGCGTCAGCTGTCTACTAATCTCTGATAAAGCACGCTAAAATAGGCCAATCACGATCCTTGTTAGATTTGTTCACATAATTTGATATGGCTTAACGACGACGACAGCTGTCAATCACAAACCGGACTTTCGGCTAAATTTTCCTGCCCTTTCGCGTTGCCTTTCGAGAGAAGAACGATCCCTTTCAAAGTTCACTTTTCACTTAATAGATTATACCCTTTATAAAACAGGACGTAAAAAAAAACGGGTCCTTGGTAAAGTGCGGACCGGATGGCGGATGCCGGTATAGAAAAATGCGGATGAATAACAAAGTCGGATGAATAAAATGTCGATGGAAAATTAGCCAATGACACTCATGCTTTGATAACAAATCCTCTATGAGGGAAAATTAACTTACGATGTTTCCTGAAAGTCCTATTTGGTATAGGTAGTCATACGGTTTCGAGTTCAATTTGAATTTAATTTTGCACACGACGTGCGTTCTTCAAAAAAAAAAAAAAAGTCCTGAATTTGAACTCGCCGAAGAGGCTGTGTCAATTTCAAGCTTTTGAAAAACTCAACGAGTGCAATTGAACGAGAAAAACGTATGGAATTACTTATTAATAATACAAACATGAAAAAATTCGCGCGGAAAAGTGCCGAACATGTTTTCTTGAACGCCATTTTTGTTTCGCATTCGGAGAACGTTTTTTCGGAGTTTTTCGAACAAAACTTTTGTCATTGCCTTTACATCAGATCATTGCTCTACAAAATTTCTCATTGTCTATCTATAAATCATAATCCAGAAATTACAGATGTGTAATTACGATGTGTAATTTACACTGGTGTTACACTTTTTGCACCGGTGTTACACTGTTGTTTGCAACTTTTTGGGGGGGGTTGTTACAACTTGAAACTGCCCACTGCTCTCAGCCAATCGATCAGATTTCGAGTAATATTTCATTGTGTATTAATCAGTAAATAAACCAAGCCCATCTTATAGAATTTTAGG
>JAHPZR010034895.1:0-12500 GCA_019787425.1 Platygyra sinensis
GAGTATAGAAGAGGAGAGTGGAGTAGAGTAGAGTAAAGTAGAGTAGAGAAGAGTAGAGTAGAGGTGAGTAGAGTGGAGTAGAATAGAGTAGAGTACAGCAGAGTAGAGAAAAGTAGAGTAGAGTAGAGTAGAGTAGAGTAGAGAAAAGTAGAGTAGAGTAGAGTAGAGTAGAGTAGAGCAGAGTAGAGAAAAGTAGAGTAGAGTAGAGTAGAGAAGAGCAGAGTAGAGAAAAGTAGAGTAGAGTAGAGTGGAGTAGAACAGAGTAAAATAGAGCAGAGTAACGAAGAGTAGAGTAGAGTAGGGTAGAGAAGAGTAGAGTATAGTAAAGAAGAGTAGAGTAGAATAGAATAGAGTAGCGTAGATTAGAAAAGAGTAGAGCTTGAGCAGAGTAGTGCAGAGTATAGTATAGTAGAGTACAGTGGAATACGGTAGAGTAGAGTATTGCAGATTACATTAGGGTAGGATGGAATAGAATAGAGTAGAGTAGAGCTCGAGCAGAGTAGCACAGAATGTAGTAGAGTAAAATAGAATAGAGTAGAGTAGAGGAAATGAGTGTAAGTAGCATAGACTAGAGTAGAGAAGAGTAAAGTAGAATAGAGTAGAAAACAGTAGAGTAGAGTATTGTGGAGTACTAGCATAGATTACATTATAGTAGTGTAGAATGGAATAAAATAGAGTAGAGCTCGAGCAAATCAGGCCGGGCAGATTATAGTATAGTACAGTATAGTACAGTATAGTATAGTATAGTATAGTATAGTATAGTATAGTATAGTATAGTATAGTATAGTATACTATACTATAGAAACACGAGTGGAAGTTTGGGAGAACGAGAAATGCTGTGGGAACACGAGCCGCAGGCGAGTGTTTCCCAGTTTTTTCGAGTTCTCCCAAACTTTCACGAGTGTTTCCATAACTCGAAAGAAACACGAAGTACATGTTTCTATTTCTTTTAGAAAACACCGCGACGAGAAAAAGAAAAACAATTTGTTAGTTTTGATTATCAAAATATAAATTCTCTTTGCTCGCACCATCATTACGTCAACAGCGCACGTTAGTTCTGTGTCGTGTTATATAAACACGATTTTTAACCAATCAGCGCAAGTATTTTCTTAGGACTGTTTTCTTTAGTGTAGTCTAGTATAATATAGTATAGTATAGTGTAGTGTAGTGTAGTGTAGTGTAGTGTAGTAGAGTAGAGTAGAGTATATTTCGAGCAGAGTAGCTCAGAGTATAGTGGGGTAGAGTAGAGTAGAGCTCGAGCAGAATATAGTAGGGTAGAGTAGAGTAGAAAAGAGTAGAGCAGAGTAGACTACGTAGAGTAGAGTAGAGTAGAACAGAGCAGAGTAGAGTAGAGTAGCGTAGAGTAGAGCAGAGCAGAGTAGAGTGGAGTAGAGTAGAGTAGAGCAGATTATAGTAAAGTTGAATAGAATAGAATAGAATAGAATAGAGAGGAATAGAGTAGATTAGATTAGAGTAGAGTAGAGTAGAGTAGAGCAGAGCTCAAGCAGAGTAGCACAGAGTAGAGTAGAGTAGAATTGAGTTCAGTAAAGTAGAGTAACATAGAGTTAAGTTGGGTTTCCTATCTTAACTGGCCGAAGAATGTCATTTTATTTAAGAACGTATATTATCAATTTTGTCACTTTACTCTGTTGGTCTCTCGTTTTCCTTTTTCTGCAGTAAAACGTGATGATGATGATGATGATGATGATGAAAACCACTGACGTCGCAGCTGAAATTAGGGCAGCCTTCCACAAATAAGCGAAATCATCTTTATCCGACTCCTTTGGGGTAAGTGCGGTCACTGCATCAACAAAAAGGCACGTTTAAACCAGTAATATAACTCATACGAGAAAAAGTGAGTCCTTCTATACTGGTTAAGCCTCAGCTGACACTCGCGGGTGGGAAAAGAAATTTCGGAGACCCACAGGGGCACAAAACTCAGAGGAAGTTATAAATACATATTTTGCATAATTATGACGATTTCCTTTATTATAATCATTGAAGGAGGAGGTGGGTTAGAGTAAGGGGGCAATGTGCCTGAACCTTCTAAAAATGTTCACCTATAAAGCTCATTGTAAAGTCTACTGCTGCTGTCACACTAATGATTAGGGATTGCATTTTCAAGCCGATCGATTACCTTTCGGTGAAGGAGAGCCTCGGCTTGTCTCGCTATTCCATATCGCAGTGGTTGGCGCTTCACTTAATACCATTGAACCTTAATACAAACAAAACAGAGCAAAACAGTGCGGAAGACTCTCAATAATGAATACAATCTCAGGATAAGATGACTTGTAGCAAGACAAGTTGGTCATTCTTATAAGTACACTACAGCTTTCGAAGAAGACCTGCAATGATGTTTTTAATTACCTTTGACTTCAAGGTAGCTGGAGGTAAAGACAAGGATTGCTTTGTACGGCTCTCCGAATTCTTCAAAACAAATTAGAAGATAAAATTCTCTCTCGTCTTCAAAAGAGACATTAGTCATAATAAATGAAAACAGCAAATCTGTCAGGTTTCCAACCCAGGTTATCCGTTTCATGTAAGCCAAATTTTCAACAATCTGAAATGGATGAAAGTTTGTTTTGTTTTCTGCTTGTGTTACGAGCAGTTCCACAAAACGTTGATCTTCTTCTTTCCAAAAAGCCAGAGAAGCCCTGATTGCTGTCAAATTCTTTAAAGATGAAGCGTTCTTCAAGTCCCATGTGAAGGTAACATTTTCTCCGAACTGAGCAGATCGTTTTGTTTTGCTGGTAAGTTCTTTATACCTTGCTTTTTCTGAAATGGAAAGCAAATAGAATTGAGAGAAATCCTTAAAACGACGTGAAGCCTTAGAAACCCAACCAGTTAAAGGCCCTAAAATCAGCAGCCAACTGCCAAGCTGTTGCCAAAAGGAAATACCTCCCATAGAATAAATAAATAAATAAATAAATAGAAAGAATGTAAGAACTTGTAATATAAGAACTTTATTTAAACACGGAAAATCATCAGTTAGAAAACTAAAACTAAGTGAAACTGTTTTACATGATTGCCGTGTGGGAATCCGACATATCAGCCAAAGCTACCTTCTTAAGAAGTTGTTTAAAATGATTAACAGATACAGAGTTTTTTAAGCTTTTGGGCATGTTATTCCATAACATAGCTCCGCTGTAAGAGGAGCTGCGTTTCAGATAGTTGGTATTTGGTTTGGGTAAGGTCAGTTTTCTCTCAGAGTCCCTCAAGTTATAAACTGAGCGACGCTGAGAGAAAAGACTCTGAAGATATTCCGGGGCAAGTCCATTCATGCTTTTAAACATCATAGGAAGAATGTGAAACGCAAAAGGTAGCGAGAGTAAAAGGGCAGAGAAAAAGGAAAGGAAAAGGGCAATAAAATCGTTCAAAAAGTCAATTGCAAAAAATTACATATATATAGTTTACATTTTTGGGCCTAATCTTGGGTAAATCTATCTGTTTGGTTAAAAATACCTTTTCAGCAAGACTAAGCCCCATTTAGCGTCGTGGCAGCCGAAAAACTGATTTAATGGTTAAAAACGGTATTTTTTTTGGCGATAGTTCGGTACTGAAAGGGTTAAGTGGGTAGCTTATCCATTCCTTTTAACGTACTTCGTAGAAGAATTATAGACCAATAGATCGAATTATAGACCAATAGATCGAATTATAGACCAATAGATCGAATTATAGACCAATAGATCGAATTATAGACCAATAGATCGAATTATAGACCAATAGATCGAATTATAGACCAATAGATCGAATTATAGACCAATAGATCGAATTATAGACCAATAGATCGAATTATAGACCAATAGATCGTGCTTCTTACCTGCTACTTTCACTCTCAAATAGGATTTTCGATGCACAACATTGAAAGAGTCGTTTTCAGGGATAGCCAGTCTTAGTCTGATTCGATACAACAAGTCGTCTGAATGTCTTGCATCATAAATCACAAATGATAATTTTCCCTGGTTCGCATTGCCTGTCCACTGAACTCGCCCTCCATCTTGCATCGGAGTTATCTTTATATTTCCAGTAAAGTCCTGTTTTAAGGCTAAAAGAGGCAACCTTGAGGCTTCTGAATGAAGGACGAGGAACCAGGAAACTCTGTCTAATGTGTGATTACCTTGGGTGTGGCAGACCCATGCCAGGGTTACATTTGAGCCCAAAGCTGTTACCACAGACGATGAACCAAACAGTGGTTTGATTTTATAACGTGGATTAAACAGTCCTGAAATGAAACACAAATAAAATCCCTAAAATTCGTAGCATACAGGAAGCCTCTCAACAGCCCTCTCTGTTTCTTAGTCATGACTAAAAAATGAGCGCGATCTCCCGGTTTTTTCATCTCGACATCGACGGTCTTGAAGAAAACAGTAGGTCTGTAAACAGAATACTAACAGTTGGCTCTTCAGAATTAGCTTTGCAACCGTTTGTTTTATCCATGGCCAGTGGATTGTAAGAAGCTAATTAAGTCAGGCTATAAAGTGCAACCGCATAGCTTCTAGCTGATGTTCCCTTTAGCATGAACTCGGCCGGGCTTGTTATTAGAAAGTCTCCCCCTCTCAATTTCTCACAAAAACCCTGGAAAAAGGTTACGGCCCGGTTAGGACTATTTATTTACTGCTTCCCAAAGATGGACCTGTACAGATTTGTACAGGATGTTGTCTTGAGATTTAAATATATTTTAGTGTACATGCTTGTTTTCATTTTTCAGATACTGCGCGATTTCATTAGATTTGTCAAATGTAAGAGGTTTCCGTCGTTGTCGGAATTTAATTAGAGACTGTTTCGTCTCCCACTGCGGCTAAAGCAGCTAAATGTGCCCTTCATTACAGTTCAGGAAAGAACGGCATTTCTTAGGAATCAATAATTTCCGCCTTGTAGAAAAGAAGCGTAAATCTATCTATCTATTAATTTATTTATTTGTTTATTTATTTTAAGAAAAAAACACATCAACAGCGATCGGTGAAAATCGAGCCGTGATTAATGCTTCTTTCTTTCTATCAAGTTTTATTATCTTGGAGTGAAAATCAGTAGGATTGTATCGCCCTTGAAAGATAGCTCTATATGTTCAGTATCGGAAAGAATGGAAAAAGAAGATATATATATATATGAGACGCACGGAAGTTATAGGAAGCTATTGTTCAGAAATTATCCCAGAGTTCGTTTTCGCGAAAAGACGTCAGTAGACATATTAAGTGCATCGATATCGTGTGCTTTCGTTTTAAGCTGTTAATACATTGTTAACCAAAGAAGTTCGCTTGGAAAGTTAAAAATAATATGGCCATGCACGGAAACTTTTAAAAAAGAAACGTGTTCCTCTAGTTACAAAACAATGGGCACACCTTCTCGGCTGGAGTTACCGTTCTCGGAAACTTAAAGGGGTATTGTTGGCAACTTTATAAAAGGTAAGGTGTCTTCGCATCAATTGAATTCCAGAACTAATGATATAGTTTTGTTATTGAGGACCGGCCATTTGAAGGTACCGAAACTGTTTCCTGTCGCCTGTCGTTACGGATGGCATGGATGGAAATGGATTGAAACTTGAAAAAATTGGCCAATTTTTTCGAGTTTTGATTCTACGTGTTCCAAATATCCTCAAGAAATTTATTATGGTTAGCCCTTTCTGATAAAATGATTAATTTGATATCTTCGTTGTAGCTTTACAGAAGCATTTTGTTTATGATAAAAAAGAAGCCCCAGCTGAGTAATGATTTTAGCACAGAATTGACCTAAAACAGCAAAATCCTCGTGACACTGCTCCTCTTAAGCCGCACAATGCATTTGAAACTATTGAAATGATAGCATTAGTTGTCTCAATGGTGGCCAAAACAATTATATACGAAACAACACACAGAGGTTTAAGGACTAAAGTAATCGCTTTTGAGGATACCAAGAAACAGGTTTTACGCAGTGGCACCCTTTTCCCTCTAATAATACTGCTACCGTAAATACTCGCTTCTGATTGGTTGGAAGCTGATCAATTTATCCCAAATTGTATCGATAACTGAACAATTAAATTTTAATTGTATCGGTCGCATTTGATCGGATAAATCCAGGTTTAGCGTTGACGACAAACAAAAAAAGCTTGACATGAAGAAGCAGTAGTAAACAAAAACAAAAACAAAATCGACCGAAACTTAGCTACCCAGATATTTGGAGAGAAAAAATCCGAAAGCCATTGAAAATCTCTCGCTCGAAGAACTTGAAGAGGTTCTCGGAGATTTCTACACCGAATTAAAGTAGTTACACAAAAAAGACAGCATCTGCGGGCCAGAGTCCCGAAAACTACGGGGCGCATTTTGGTGTAAGAGGAAGGCAAGAAAACTTCAACTCTCGCAATGAACACTTCAAGTCTGCAAAAAATGACAATGGCCGCCCGTATGTCATGTTTGCCGAGTCAAACCCCACAAAGATGAGAATATCTACCCTAAAGCTTCAAGGAAGGATGGTCGTTCCAGGAATGGCGGCGACTAGTGAGAAAAACGTCCAGCTGGCGTTTCTGAACGACCAAGCAAAGCAATTAAAGTCCATGGTTTGAAAATCTTAAAAACTTACAAACCTTGTTGACGAATACTTTGAACTAGTCTTCCCACTTCAACTTCACTTGTGTTTGCACGGTTATCCTCAGTTTTCCCGAATGAACTCGTCCTTGTATCTTTAGCTCCGTGTCATAGTTTAAATCAAGGCTGTAAGCGTTTCTTAAAACGTTTTCACGCAAGTTGTAAACAAAATAAAACGCTTTTTGATACCGCCTCGACTGGTTTCGACGTGCAATTCCTTTCCTGTACATGTTGATTATTCATCACAAAAGTCGCTCATGCGTTCAGAGTTTTGACAGCTTCAAAGCCAATGAAATTGTACTTAATGTTACAAACTTGGAAACTGCTCGTCTATGTGGATCAGTCGTTTTCGAAAGAAAAATATTATGGTATGGAAAACTTTAGCGAAAATTAAAGTGACAAAATTAAACTAACATATTTTATCATACCTTTGCTTCATTCTAGCAACCCTCTATAGCAAAACGACGTCAGCCAGAAGCTTGTATTTACGGTTGCCGTATTATTAAAAGGAAATCGGTCTTCTTTCTCGAAACAATTAGGGATTAATTGTACTTGTGAACAGATCGAACTTTTTCTAATTTCCACTCGTGGCTGCGGCAGCCACTCGTGGAAATTACTAAAAAGTCCGATCTGTTCACGCGTACAATTAATCGCTAATTGTGTCTCGAACAGACCGATTTCCTATACGAATTCGTTTTCTCATGAATACTCTTAAATCGTTTTAAAAACCTCAGTGAACAAGCCCTAAATTTGCTACAACTTTTTTTGGACTTGACTTTACCGAGCTTCTTTTCATTAAACGTCGCTTGAACTACCTTATCTTTAAGCCCATTGGTCAAACAACTGTTTCCACGACACTTCCGGCTTTTGCTTGCTTAGCGGCTTCAATATTTCCTATTGGAAACACTGTGTGTGTCTCTCTCAATTGTATTTCCTGTTCATGTCGAGAGCGGGGAACTAAAATAACGCCCGAAAGACAAAACAGGAAAAAGGTTAAGAAAATGAACCTCACTTCTATGAACTGATTAGTTTTGGGATGTTGTTTACCAGTTTTGCAACAAAGCACATTTTTTTGGAAACATGTACTTAATATCCGAAGTATAAACGATGGCAAGATCAAGTAATTAATGGCGAACTTTCTCACTCAGGGCCATTAAGAATTAATGGTGAAAACCAAAACAACAACCATGACAAAAGGTTTTTCAGTCATATTCCTGCCAAACTTTTTTCAAAGTAGATAAGTTATTAGAAAGGGTTTTAACAAGTTATACCTTGTCTTCATAAAAACGGCCGATTACGGTCCGTGCTAAAGCACTGTAACAGGAAGTCTACGTAAAACGAAAGCAAGTCTGCGAAAACTATCTTGCAAACAACAGATTCATGATGTTTTGTTGGAAATAACGGGTTTCCCTTGTATACTTATTTCTCATTAGAGGTTGGTTACTTTGCTAAATTTATACAGGTTGAATCGCCTGAACTTCCACCTTAGTTAAATAATTTTTTTTCTAGGAATGAAGTATTTTTTATGTGATTGATTCACAGAATATACTCATTTCACTTTAGTACGCCCGAGTTGTTGCGAATAAAGCCGAACAGTTAAGCAAGTGTGTTTACAAACGAATACTGTTTCGCAGTATAAACCTCCGACTGTAGCTTCACCAATTTCTGTCAAATATAAGATTATCAACAAGCTAAAGGTAATTTTGAGCTATTAATAACGAGCCCTTTTCAAGACTAACAAATCATAGTCAGAAAGAGGAGCACATCGGACCAGTACGTACTGACTGTACAATAACGAATTTCATAACTTCATGTTTTCACAACCGAGAACGTTGTTTACTTACCTGGACATTCAACAAACGCTGTATGAAAAAGCATACATGAAAAGATACAAGTAAGAGTCCACAGCATGTCAGCGTTAATGCTGTTGTTGGTTACGTCTTCTGCCAGTTATGTGGGTCGATCAACAAGGTTAGGTTTTATAGAAAGAGAAATATAGTGCCCATGCCCTCACTGCCACCTTGAATAAATGATTGATCGCCTGCAGGCATTTTGAATTTGTATGTGAAACTACCGGATACTCGTAGCTGTCTGGTAGTTGTTCAAATTAGAAACTGAAAAGCGTAAATGGATCAATAAATATGTATAGAAATGACAAAGAGAGTTACAGAGTCCTTACAGAACGCTGCAGGAAATCATTCGGTCGCTATCAACAAAGCGTAGAGTGGTCGATTGTTATGTAGTCTGTAAGTAGCTGTTATTACAGTTATCAGCGATTTGACAGTAAAGCGAGCCAGAAGAATCAATAATTTATTCTGCTTTGTGTCTCATCTCGCCTCGTCAGTTTGTATTCCTCTTTAAACAAAAAGTTGCCTGATGCTTGACCGAAGACTTAAAAGCTTATTCTGAGAAAATAGGGACTGT
Organism: Platygyra sinensis; assembly: GCA_019787425.1. Classification (NCBI taxonomy): domain Eukaryota; kingdom Metazoa; phylum Cnidaria; class Anthozoa; order Scleractinia; family Merulinidae; genus Platygyra; species Platygyra sinensis. The sequence continues at coordinate 8,982 of JAHPZR010034895.1, forward strand.
TTTGTCTGTTACATGTATCGCTTTTATTGTTTTAAGTCCAGGGAAAAATTCCGGAATTTTTTACGAATTTACAAATAAATTTGGATGTAGGAACTGGTTGTAATGTTTCTTTCCAACGCCGTGAGTTAACGAAGTAACTTATTAAATTCTGCGGATTGCAAGGAAAATAATTCCAGGAAGCATAAAACGAAAAATCTCAAAAAAATTTCTAAAGAGAGTTTTCAACAATAAGAAATGTTACTAATAATTTCTGAGAAACTTACTTCCTCAAACCTACTTTGAAGTTTGTTCCATTATGGCAGAATAATTCAGAAGCTGTGTTGTGACGCCAATTAAGTAGTTAATTACACGGAAGTAGTTAGTTACACGGAACTAACTTGATCAAGAACAACAAAGTAGCGAAGGGTCAGTCTCTTGGGTGGTTTTCAATTGAACTGAATGAATACTGAATAGTCTATCGCTTCAATACTTCAATGATTTTTAAATTTCTAAGTAAAGTGGATCATGTTTCAGTTTTGACTTTAATTTATCATAAGTTCATGCAAAAATTTAGTCAGTTCAGCATGCTGATTTGCTAAGAGTACGTGAGTTAATCCCAAAGAGAGCAGTAAGTTGAAACTGAGTGCAAAAAGTTTAAAGGGGGTGTAGAAAGTTGAAATTTAATTCCATCGATTTTTAGTAACAAGTAATCAAGTGATTTTTCTCGTGCAATTTGTAACAGCAATTGGACCGAGTGGGGTCCAATTCGGAATAAAAAAAGCACTAGCAAATCTTCGAAAGACCACAAAATATTTTAATCTTCTTACTTGTGCTTATATATTCCAAATTTATCCTGAAATGTCATTGTCCTCGGCTATTCCAAATTGCGCTCGAAATTGATCCATAAATTGATTACGTACGTACAAACGAGCGAAGCGATTGAATCTGATCACGTGATTTGATCAAAGGCAGCAAAATTACAGATTATGCAAGACCCGCAGGGTTGTAGTATAAGATGAATAGGCCATTTCTGAATTACCTTTAGCCTCTTATTCAAACCGAGTCTTGGTGCTCATCCTTTCATATGGAAATGAGTTTTCATTCACATGCAAATTTAACTCATTTTCATATGAAACGATGAGCACCAAGACTCGGTTTGAAAAAGAGGCTAAAGGTAATTCGGAAATGGCTCAGTTGCACGAATAAATGGAGACGAAATATAACAATGCTTTGCCTTTATTAACTTCGCTCAAATTACAGCAATCTAAAGAAAGTAAACCCAAAGAGTGGGAAAAAACTGGGTCCTAGCCCCTGATAAGGCCACGGTCCGTCCCACGATCCTCGTCTTTTTGCTGAGAGAAACCTGTGAAAGAAAAGAAAGAAGAAATAACCCTTAGGGGAGGTGAGGGTGGAAGCATTGTTATATTTTCGTCTCCATTTATTCGTGCAATTCATCTTATACTACAACCCTGCGGGTCTTGCATAATCTGTAATTGCACTTCAGTTCTCTGCCATTAGTTTCCCATGATTCATTCGAGAGGGAGGCATATTTTGGGCCAATCTTGCTAAGAACTTGAGCTCTGCGTTTGGCGGATACGTGATTGTTTACATTGCCAAGAAGTTGCGATGATCTTGTCAGGCAACTCAATAGTATGGAAAGATCCAGCAGCCGGGCGTTTTCCTTGGCTTGCCAAACCATCTCACAGGACATGGCAATAGGACCAGCTACATCAAGAAGGAGGTCCTGAGTTTTGCGTAGAACTTTATCCTCAGATTTGCACTTTGGCACAAGATCCGGAAGAAACTTGTCCAACATAGGAGTGTAAACACAGTACACATCGGGACGAGGACAAGAGCGCACAATGTGTCGCTTGTCAAATCCAGATAAAGGTTTTACAAAACAAAGATTCAGCAGTGCTAAAAGTTCCTCAGTCGCCTGCCAACGCTGGGAGGACGACTCAAGAATATCGTCATCTTCTAGTGGATCATATTCTTGCTGATCCTTAGCATCAGTGACAACAGACTCGTTGTTCGTGTCATCATCCAAAGTTATGCGTGCGATCTTAGCGGGTGGTTCTGATGAAAGGCCACTTGATGACCCAGCGGCACCACTGGGAGAACTCAAACCTTTTTGTGACCCAGAGGTCGTACTGGGCAAAGAATTTCCTTTTGTTGGACCGGAGGACAAACCGGTAAGTCGTTCAGCTTGGCTTGAACCATGTGACTCGCTAAGGGCTGGTGAGCTTAGAGAATGTTTAACACCGTCCACAATTGTCGGCAACAATGCCTTAGACATCATGGAGACAAATTCAGGGCTTTGGAACACCGAAGCAAAAGATGCAACGGAAGATGGCGACGAATTACCTGGATTTTCCTTTGGAAAGGATCCATTTGTCTCCTCCAATTCCGACATGACTTCTTCTCACCACGAGCGAAGATCGTGGGGCGGACCGTGGTCTTATCAGGGGCTAGGACCCAGTTTTTTTCCCACTCTTTGGGTTTACTTTCTTTAAATTGCTGTGATTTGAGCGAAGTTAATAAAGGCAAAGCATTGTTGATACTGAGGCGACATTTATGAAGTGCAAACAATGCAAGTGACGCGTGTCCAGTTGGCAAGTTGAATGAAACACAGCTAGCTGCGAAGGCGCGAGCGAACTAGACTCTTCTTCTGAGTTGCCCTCGCTCAATTTCCTCCTGGTATTCGCTTAAATTCATAAGCATAACTTGCCTAATGACAAAGATGAACGATGGATCCGAATTATTTGCGGAGTTGAACACTAAATTCTTTAAAAAATCAAAACAGGAGCAAGGATTTTATTGTGTCAGTCTGCCAAGTGAGTTCAAATGCTGATCATCGCTCCCAAGACTGACGACTGCGTTGAAACCGGCTAATTGGCCGTTCCGAAATTCATCAGGGAACTGGGGCGAGTTTCAAATTTAACAAATAGGTAAACTGACACCACCACATGAAAAATCATGTTGAGATTGGTCATTTGACCATGTATGATGCTTTAAGGTAAAAAGAGACCAAGCTATTGACCTTGAAATATTGTTCAAAATCCATACTAACGTTTCTAATTTTGAGACAGCGTCCCCCAAAATCACATAAAATCTTAAATTTTTTATGATTTCCATGATACTCTTTAAAATGGCCAAACATAGCGATTTTCATCTCAGCTTCTTTCAAATAGTAGGCGCATGACGGGATTTTACAGTTGTTACAAAACTGATAAAAAATTTAAGAGTTTATATGGTTTTGGGGGAAGCTGTCTCAAAATTAGAGACATTTGTATGGATTTTGAACCATATTTCAAGGTCCATAACTTGGTCTCTATTCACCCTAAAAGCATCAAATGACCAATCTCAACATGATCTTTATGTGGTGGTGTCAGTTTATTGATTAGTTAAAATTTGAAACTCGCCCCAGTTCCCTGCTGAATTTCGGAACGGCCTATATTCTGCTCCTATTCATGCAAGAATAAACAGAGAAAGTATGAACTGTGAACACAAGCGGGGAGGAATAGAGTGGTCTTTCCATAA
>JAHPZR010034905.1:0-15404 GCA_019787425.1 Platygyra sinensis
GGTTTGATATGTGTGTTTAAAAGAAATTACATAAAGCCATAAAGAATGCTGAAAGGCTTGAATGATCACGGGAAAAAAATAGTTGTCACAACTTAATAAACAGTGTTGAACTAAATTAAGATACTGTATAATACCATAACAGTATAGGATAGGTTTGATTGTATTGTTAAAGAAATTAAGGTCCAAACCTGAATTGTACATTTCTAACATGTATTTGTCATTTATATATCTCTGCAATATCAAAAGACAATATGAACATTAAAATCAATGAGCCTTTATTTTCAACCAGCAGAAGGTATTACACAATTACTTAAAGTGTGAAACATTGTGACGGACGGTCAGAACTTGCTTTGACAAAACCCACATTTCATGTATTCAGTGTTTTCTTAACATCAATTTGGAATCAACTTCGGCAAATATTACAAACAAACCACTCTAATTCTTACCAGTGTCGGATACAATGGGCTTCATTACTGGAACTCAGCCAAAGCCTTTTGAAGTTTTCCTGTAAGTTGCACTTGTAAATATGGATACATAGCCATCGGTTATAATTAAGTTTACATCCATGGTCCCTAGCACACATGAATAAACCGCCCTCAGCTCCTTTATGCGTGTAACGCTTTCGTCATTTTGCTCATCTCCAATAAAAGCTGCTTGTATACCTATTGAAGTAAGGACCCTGGCTCGGTCATGGATAAGCGAGTTCAGCAGAGAGGTAGCCAAAGAACAACTAGTAAATCAGACTCATCTACCCAGCATCGAAGATGCATATGATCGGGAAGGACTGAAAATTACGAATTTTTCTGAGGCTGTTGGCATCTTTCCCTTCTAACAAATTGACAATGGCTTCCTCATGTGTTTCTCTAAATTTCTCGATATGGAAGCGCTCTAACACACACGCACTTTATAGAAGAAAACTCATCCGTACTAATATCCGCCATGTTGGATAGACAAGTGACAGAATTGACCAATCACAGGGAAGCCTGCTCGATTTGAGCAGGGTTCTTTGTGATTGGTCAAGAAATAAATGGGTAGACCAGTGATCCAGCCGTGGTGTGGGGCAAGGAACGCGGGCTCACAAAACGGCTGGAAATCGAGCCTATCAAGAAGATGGATTACAAGCTTTTTGTTTTAAAAGCGCAAAATAGAAATTAAATGATTGTTTTTAAATGACTAAAAATGAGCAAAAGAATCACAAAAAGTAAATCAGTCAATCAATTATAAATATAAAATTGTTTTATATTGTTTTCTACTTGTTCTACAGTTTTTAGCTTGCAGGTGCGGCATTACATATACAGCTGAACATGTATAACATTAAAAGTCCTGTTAAAATTTTAAGCATATGACCTGACTGTTTTTCACCTTCGTTGAATGTGCAGTAGTAAGATCTTGCAGATGATTGACCCTATGAGAGCGGGTATGCAGTAAGCTTATGTTTCTATTGTTATTAATATATTTTTTAAGTGGACCTGTTGTTTACAGTCAAACCAAGTGAAGGGTACCCTTCAAGATTACATTTATGAATTGATTAATGGACCCTTAACGGAATATTGAACCTGCTAGTTATTTCAAGAATGCAATAATGAATGATTACTGGAATACTGAACCAACTAGTTGTTCCAAGACTATGGCTGATGGGTTTATGACTAGGGAGTTCAATATTTCAATAATCAATTCATTATTCATTACATTCTTGAAGCAATTTATTTATTTGATTAGCAGATTCAACATTCAAATAATCAATTCATCAATGTAATCTTGAGGGATATGCTTCACTTGGTTGCCTGCAATTGCCTAGCTACCAATTTGATTGCAATGTATACATCATTTTGTTGTGGCTGGTGAAGCACACATGGATGTCACATGGGTGGAGTTCCTAGGCTGGTCTATAATTTTGTAAAAAAAAAAATAAACAACTCCATAATTATGAATAGCATTAGCATTCACATTGTAGTATAAACTTTTATAACCATATGGCAGGTTAAGTATTATTACCCCCCTCCTCCTAGAACCTGACCTGTTCCAGTCCTCAGGGACTGGTGACAGATTGTATCCTGGGAGACAGGTTGCCTTCCCTTTCTAAAAACAACTTCGCTGGTAACTGGTGCACAACCGCGTTCCAGGCCGATACTAAGGCTTTTCCCCACCTCTTCGAAGACTTGAAATAGCTTTGCTGGTATTAGAGTGGGGTTCATAGCTTCAAAGGGTAGGGGCGAATATTGTGTGTGGTCCTCAATATATACCAGTGATATTCGCAGACAAAATTTCCACGCTCGATGTCCGCTACCATGGCTATTTCTGCGTTAAGAGAGATCATTTGTCCGCGGCAAACATACTTGTCCCGTGTTTTTCCCCTCAAACAACGCATTTTCGCAAGAGGCATTTCCCCATCAGAAAATGCGAAAGCTAATACTGACGCTGCTACGATAAACACGAACTTCATGCCCGACTTCGAACAGAAAATTCAACATTGTTACCAGAACCAATTTTTTGTTACAAAAGATATGTGAAAGAAAAACTTTCACGGAAACTGTCTTAAGCGTAATAACCTTAGCTAATTAGTGACGACCTTATCCTCGGCAAAAACAGAACATTCGCCGGGAATTTTGAATTGCCGCCATTTTGACGCACTTTGTTTCTATGGAAATATTATGGCGCCCATTCCTTCTCGCGCGGAAATCACGCAAGCGAGTTGGATCATGCGCAGTCATTTTGCCGCTGTGTCCCTGGACTCTTCTTTCGCCCGCCCGGGTTTAGCCCCTATATGGGGCGGGAAGAAAGGAGAGTTCAGGGACTGGACTAGACTACAATGAAAACAAAAAGGCCAAAAAAAATCACGCATACGCTCGCCATTTTTGTAGATCATGGTATAACGGCTCATATACCATGATGGCTTAGCCAATTGAAAACTCTCGAATTGCATTATCCAATGATTCAGTTTTTAAAAAAAGTTATCCTTCATCATCTGCAGAGTCTTCTTAGCAAGCTAATGAGGCATAAAACGCTTGTGCGCGCTCAGATAAATATTTTCGAGCTAACTTTAAACAATCTTTTTTCACTTGATTATTTACAGGCCTCTGTTCATGTCTCGCAGGTACGAGTAAATCGGAATTCAAATCCGTCATTTGCTTTTTCTTGAGAATGAGACCATTCTTGGCTTCTCTTTAGTGTCAATATAAACCGTATAAGCACAGTCTCAAGATGGTGTGTAAGTTCCAATTTCCCCTCCAAATCTGCGACTTCTCCATGACCAAAATTTAGTCACGCCAAACTTCTGACCTCGAATTTCTCGTTATCTAGATCCTCACTCCTGGATATAAATTGCCTCCTAAGCCAGGATTTATAGTCCTTGATCATGTCTAAAGTTGCCCAATGTACCTCGATATTTTTTAAAGGACTGTTCTTGAGCAATATTGCCCATTCTTGTGGTAACTCAACCCTCTCAATTCAGGTGTCGAAGAACTTTTTGTATACAGCCAAATCGCCTGTCGCATATCGAGTACGAATGTCCTTCTAAGGGAAACTTGAGATCTATTCTCAGAAACTGTCCTTTTCACAGGTAATCGAGGTAAAAAAACAAGAAGCATTCTTTAAATTGGCCAGGAGAGTTATCACACCAGATTGTTAGCTGATCAAATTTGTCATATTTTGTTTCCATTTTGTTCGAGTAGATTGTTTAACAAAGATATTACCTCGTTCGGTCCTGCTCCACCAATACTGTGATCGTAGAGGAAGCAGTGAAAGTTCTTCATTTGCACAGTATATTCCGAGAAGATTGGTCCTTAATTTCCTCGAATAGTGGCTTCTTGTGCAGAGACCTTTGGACATGGCAATGTCTTGTGATAATCAAGTTGTAGGACGAGTGCTTCTGGGAACATGTTGTTTTTGAGGGGAGATAATGGTGAGTCAACGATGAGAAATAAAGTGAGTCAGCAGGTACTTACCATAAAATACGGGAAAGTGATACGTAACTTCCGATCGGTAAACCCAAAACAAGTTCCGGTATTTAATATGCACATTTTCGCCACCTGGCGGGAAAATCGTTTCACGTGGCATGCGAGGTCGATGCAATGGCTCCCTCTGTCACCAAGGACAGCATAATAGAGAAAGATATCAGATTCTTGCGAGGAAAAGTTTGACGCTGTTCGCTTTCTGCCCGGTTACTGTTTCGCAACATACACTGGTGACTCCGAAAGTATAAATGATCTTCTTGATAGGTATCTTTCCTTAAATTCAACTTCGTTCATACGAGCAGACACATGAGGAAGGAGAAGAGTCAACAAGCGCTATTCTCAAGGAGGTATAAGCCATGAATCTAAATTCAGTTGGAGACTCGCAAGTATTCAAGTACTCCTTAACTGTATTTTCATCAAGTGAAGTGCATTATTAAAAGATTCAGAGTCGAGACGGAAGAATGTAAGCGTATGTCAAACATCTACTGGTAGACCGGAAGTCACGATCAAGATGTAATCTACAAACTGAAATTAAGTACGGTGATATGATGACGGTTTTCAGCTGATGAGTTTTACTTTCTGGAATATTATACATAAAACAGTATTGCAGAGGACAAAAAAAGTATTGTAAAAATTCATTGTAATTCGGAAATGAAGTACTGCTAAGTAATGCAAGTTAAGGTTGTTTGTTTTTCGTCAGTGTTATGCTGTTTTTCTTCTGTAAACTTGCTTTTGATGTGGTGCTAAAGAAATTAGTGCATTTTTTGGTTCTTTTGGGTGTTTTATGTACCGTTCGAACGAAATACTTGAAATGAGACTGATGCTAACAATACTGTTATCTATTTACATGCACAGCTCAGCCAGTTTTCGAACACAGGAGAGGAAACATCCCAATAAGTTTTTTTTTGGTCACACTTTTATAGTACAGAGCTCCGAGATCAGACACTGTATTCATGGATCTTCCAAGGTAATAATATTCCTATAAAATGAAATATGTTAGTGATGATTTTCGGATCAAAGCAAAAAAATGAAGGTACAAAAAATAGTAATAGACTGCTAGAAGCGTTAACAAATGCACAGAATATACATGTACCAGTGTTATACTAACCTGTTCGGTCGTTACAAGTACATAAGCACCATTTTTCGTGAATTTTTTTAAATTCACCTTTGTAAATTGAGCCCTAAACTTGGTCACAAATCTGCTTTTTTGCTACAATTTCAGAAAAACACTAATAACCCTCGTAATAATGACGACGATGAAGGTTGTAAATCCTATCAAAAGTGTCAAGGAACAAGGAAATTCGATTGCCCAGCTGTAATCCAATTACGCGGGATAAAGGTATTCATAAACCCTCTCTATGAGGTCAGACAATTACCGCATCAAACCTCAAACAGCCTTTAAGATGGCGAAGAAAAGAGAGCTTCACCGGCTAAAAGATGACCTCAACCAAAGCAACATAGCGTATGTCACGCGCTATTACGTTAAAATACCGTTGAGTATCGAGCATAAGGGCCATCCACTTGGGGCTTCTGCAACAATTAACCACTTCGTGGATCGAAGAATTATCAGCAAGATTTATGACCTCGTGCAAAGGGGAGTGACCCGTCCAGAGGAGGTCAGAAGATGTCTTGAGGAATTTGTCGAGAGAGAATTGTTTGCCAATGTTTCTCCTCAAGAGCGTCCTAAGAAATGCAGCCGCAAATATTACCCCACTAGACAAGACCTAAGAAATCACATAACCAAAGCAATTGCTGCCTCCAAATACTGTAAAGATGACCAGGAGTCGCTTCGCCAGAAGGTCAATGAGGCAGTGGGTACTGGAAAATTCCTGTACAGGCCAAAGGGGCAAGACGGTAATAATGGTAAAGATTCCTCGAGGCAAAAGTTTCTTTTTGTCCATCAAGAAGTTTGGCAGCAAAGGCTTCTTAAGAGATACGGATCCGAGCTGGTTCTTCTTGACGCTACCTACAAGACCAATCAGTACGCATTGCCGCTATTTTTCCTGTGTCCACACCAGCGTGGGCTATAAAGTTGTGGCGGAGTTCATTTGCGAAAACGAAGATGCGGAGTCCATTGCTGAAGCACTTCACATCATTAAAGGTTGGAATGTCTTATTTTATGGTGGACTACTCAACTGCAGAGATCAACGCTATTGAAAAGGAATTTTCAACTGCCCTAGGTTATATATGTGACTTCCATCGAAATCAAGCCGGGAATCGATGGGTGCGTTCGGGAAAGTGTGGCCTTGATTCCAAGCAACAGGAGATCCTTCTTGCCCTTTTGCAACGAGTGGCGAACGCGCGAGACCAATGTAAATATGAAGCTGCTCTGGCGAGGCTACGAAAGTGTCCAGTCTATATGACCCACAGCAACGTACAAGATTACGTGGAAAATGTGTGGATGTCATGTGCGGAACGGTGGGCTCAAGCTTTTCGCAAACAGCCTCAATATTGTCAATACAAACAATGGAGTGGAAGCACAGAATAAACATTTTAAATATGATTATCTTCCAAGATCTGTCGATAAATCAGTGTTCGGAATTGCTGTGCTACTGTTGACACTAATCTAAAGCAGAGCAGTTTGTACAGGAAGTTGTAAGCAGTAAGGAATTGCCTCATCGATGGAAAATGGGACAATGCACCAAAGCAGTATTTGCCAGTGCGCAATGAGTTGACTTTTATCGGGCATGTGATTCTACGGGGAACAAGAATTGTTATACCCGAAGCCCTTCGCAAGAGAGTTGTCAGTTTGGCACACAGGGGCACCAGGGAGTTGTAAAGAAGAGACTTAGAACAAAGGTCTGGTGGCCTGCTATGGATCGTGATGCCGAGAAAAGGTGTGCAGAGTGTTACGGGTGCCAGATGGTTATACCAAGAACGTTCCACCCCCACCATTGAAGTCAACACCATTACCCAACCAGCCATGGGAAGAAGTAGCTGTGGATCTAATGGGTCCATTACCTTCTGGAGAACATTTATTAGTTCTCGCTAATTATTCAGCCGGTGGATGGAAATTGATGTTATCCGAACAACCTCCAGCAAAACCATCACTCATTGCTTGGATGCCCAATTTGCAAGACATAGATTGCCTAAAGGTCTGCGTACCGACAATGGCTCAAATCTAGTGTCGAAAGAAGTAGAAGATAACCTGAATGAAATGGGGATCAAACACCATTACACAACACCTCTATGGCCAAGAGCTAATGGTGAAGTAGAGAGGCAGAACAGGTCACTTCTGAAGTCCATGAGAGCAGCCCATGCAGAAGGAAAGAATTGGAGAGAGGAACTAAACAGGTTCCTTTTGGTGTACAGGTCCACACCACATTTAACTACAGGAAAGAGTCCTGCCGAGTTATTGTTCAGAAGAAAGCTAACAACTAAAATGCCTGAGCTAATCAATGTTGAAGAGGAGGAAGTAGAAGTAAGCGACCAAGCGGTCCGTGACCGGGACACTCAGAGAAAGCAGTTTAACAAGGACTATGTTGACAAGAGGTTTCATGCAAGAAACCGAGAGGTGAGAGAAGGAGACAGTGTTCTGCTTGAGAAGAAGAAGAAAAACAAGCTGTCACCTTGCTATGAGAAGGAACCATATCAGGTGATGTCTCGATATGGGGACCAGGTGGTGTTGCGATCACCACAAGGTCTCCAGTACAAACGCAACCTTCAACATATTAAGCCCTTCACTATGCCAGATCCAGAAGAACAGGAAATGCCGCTACAGGATGCTGAACCACAGACTGAACCGAAGCCATTTTAGAGGCCACCTATGGCAGAGGATCAAGTACCAATTGATGAATCACCACCAGAAGATGTATACCTTCTGCTGTACCTACAGCTGAGCAGCCTGTGAGGAGATCCGGTAGAATTACGAATCGTCCGAAGACTCTGAGTGACTATATTCTGTACTAAAACTAGTGACATTTGCATTTTCATGTTAGTGTTCGCTGTTATTGCTCGAGTGACATTGAAGTATTGTTTTATGAGCTGAACTGCACAGGCTATGTTTATGCCTAGTGTGATTTTTGTATTGAACATTTGGATTTGAACTGAACTTTTACAGTGTATAAACAAACTGGAAGTTTGTAATATTTCTGTTTTTCGAGGTTAACTATTTAAGCGAAGAAAGAGAGGGAATGTAGTATATTAGGACAGCGGTCGTCCATGTGAAAGTGTACATCCGGGAGTGTGCGAGCGCGGGAATAGAGTGTTGTTACGTGTACTGTTGTCTTTCGCCTTCGTGGCTGCCTTTTCTGGCTTACTTTTGTGGTTCGACACTACATTAACCCACGCTTCGTATTCCCTTTCGCCGCCATGTTGTGAACAAACTGAAGATTGTCCTCCAGTTTGCAGAGTCACGTGATATGGACGTCACGCTTGAAATGGGTCTATAACACAATCCACCGCTTAAAACTACCGTTACCGACAGATCTTGGAAGATAATCATATTTAAAATGTTTATTCTGTGCTTCCACTCCATTGTTTGTATTGACAATATTGAGGCTGTTTGCGAAAGCTTGAGCCCACCGTTCCGCACATGACATCCACACATTTTCCACGTAATCTTGTACGTTGCTGTGGGTCATATAGACTGGACACTTTCGTAGCCTCGCCAGAGCAGCTTCATATTTACATTGGTCTCGCGCGTTCGCCACTCGTTGCAAAAGGGCAAGAAGGATCTCCTGTTGCTTGGAATCAAGGCCACACTTTCCCGAACGCACCCATCGATTCCCGGCTTGATTTCGATGGAAGTCACATATATAACCTAGGGCAGTTGAAAATTCCTTTTCAATAGCGTTGATCTCTGCAGTTGAGTAGTCCACATAAAATAAGACATTCCAACCTTTAATGATGTGAAGTGCTTCAGCAATGGACTCCGCATCTTCGTTTTCGCAAATGAACTCCGCCACAACTTTATAGCCCACGCTGGTGTGGACACAGGAAAAATAGCGGCAATGCGTACTGATTGGTCTTGTAGGTAGCGTCAAGAAGAACCAGCTCGGATCCGTATCTCTTAAGAAGCCTTTGCTGCCAAACTTCTTGATGGACAAAAAGAAACTTTTGCCTCGAGGAATCTTTACCATTATTACCGTCTTGCCCCTTTGGCCTGTACAGGAATTTTCCAGTACCCACTGCCTCATTGACCTTCTGGCGAAGCGACTCCTGGTCATCTTTACAGTATTTGGAGGCAGCAATTGCTTTGGTTATGTGATTTCTTAGGTCTTGTCTAGTGGGGTAATATTTGCGGCTGCATTTCTTAGGACGCTCTTGAGGAGAAACATTGGCAAACAATTCTCTCTCGACAAATTCCTCAAGACATCTTCTGACCTCCTCTGGACGGGTCACTCCCCTTTGCACGAGGTCATAAATCTTGCTGATAATTCTTCGATCCACGAAGTGGTTAATTGTTGCAGAAGCCCCAAGTGGATGGCCCTTATGCTCGATACTCAACGGTATTTTAACGTAATAGCGCGTGACATACGCTATGTTGCTTTGGTTGAGGTCATCTTTTAGCCGGTGAAGCTCTCTTTTCTTCGCCATCTTAAAGGCTGTTTGAGGTTTGATGCGGTAATTGTCTGACCTCATAGAGAGGGTTTATGAATACCTTTATCCCGCGTAATTGGATTACAGCTGGGCAATCGAATTTCCTTGTTCCTTGACACTTTTGATAGGATTTACAACCTTCATCGTCGTCATTATTACGAGGGTTATTAGTGTTTTCTGAAATTGTAGCAAAAAAGCAGATTTGTGACCAAGTTTAGGGCTCAATTTACAAAGGTGAATTTAAAAAAATTCACGAAAAATGGTGCTTATGTACTTGTAACGACCGAACAGGTTAGTATAACACTGGTACATGTATATTCTGTGCATTTGTTAACGCTTCTAGCAGTCTATTACTATTTTTTGTACCTTCATTTTTTTTGCTTTGATCCGAAAATCATCACTAACATATTTCATTTTATAGGAATATTATTACCTTGGAAGATCCATGAATACAGTGTCTGATCTCGGAGCTCTGTACTATAAAAGTGTGACCAAAAAAAAACTTATTGGGATGTTTCCTCTCCTGTGTTCGAAAACTGGCTGAGCTGTGCATGTAAATAGATAACAGTATTGTTAGCATCAGTCTCATTTCAAGTATTTCGTTCGAACGGTACATAAACACCCAAAAGAACCAAAAAATGCACTAATTTCTTTAGCACCACATCAAAAGCAAGTTTACAGAAGAAAAACAGCATAACACTGACGAAAAACAAACAACCTTAACTTGCATTACTTAGCAGTACTTCATTTCCGAATTACAATGAATTTTTACAATACTTTTTTTTGTCCTCTGCAATACTGTTTTATGTATAATATTCCAGAAAGTAAAACTCATCAGCTGAAAACCGTCATCATATCACCGTACTTAATTTCAGTTTGTAGATTACATCTTGATCGTGACTTCCGGTCTACCAGTAGATGTTTGACATACGCTTACATTCTTCCGTCTCGACTCTGAATCTTTTAATAATGCACTTCACTTGATGAAAATACAGTTAAGGAGTACTTGAATACTTGCGAGTCTCCAACTGAATTTAGATTCATGGCTTATACCTCCTTGAGAATAGGCTTGTGACTCTTCTCCTTCTCATGTGTCTCTCGTATGAACGAAGTTGAATTTAAGGAAAGATACCTATCAAGAAGATCATTTATACTTTCGGAGTCACCAGTGTATGTTGCGAAACAGTAACCGGCCAGAAAAGCGAACAGCGTCAAACTTTTCTCGCAAGAATCGATATCTTTCTCTATTATGCTGTCCTTGGTGACAGAGGAGCCATTGCATCGACCTCGCATGCCACGTGAAACGATTTTTCCCGCCAGCTGGCGAAAATGTGACATATTAAATACCGGAACTTGTTTGGGTTTACCGATCCGGAAGTTACGTATCACTTTCCGTATATTTATGGTAAGTACCGCTGACTCCTTTATTCTCATCGTGACTCACCATTATCTCCCCTCAAAAACAACATGTTCCCAGAAGCACTACGTCCTACAACTTGATTATCACAAGACATTGCCATGTCCAAAGGTCTCTGCCACAAGATAGCCACTATTCGAGGAAATAAGGACCAATCTTCTCGGAATATACTGTGCAAATGAAGAAACTATTCACTGCTTCCTCTACGATCACAGTAGTGGTGAGCAGGACCGAACGAGGTAATATCTTTGTTAAACAATCTACTCGACAAAATGGAAACAAAATATGACAAATTTGATCAGCTAACAATCTGGTGTGATAACTCTCCTGGCAATTTAAAGAATGCTTCTTGTTTTTTACCTCGATTACCTGGTGAAAAAGGGACAGTTTCTGAGAATAGATCTCAAGTTTCCCTTAGAAGGACATTCGTACTCGATATTGCGACAGGCGATTTGGCTGTATACAAAAGTTCTTCGACACCTGAATTGAGAGGGTTGAGTTACCACAAGAATGGGCAATATTGCTCAAGAACAGTCCTTTAAAAAATATCGAGGTACATTGGGCAACTTTAGACATGATCAAGGACTATAAATCCTGGCTTAGGAGGCAATTTATATCCAGGAGTGAGGATCTAGATAACGAGAAATTCGAGGTCAGAAGTTTGGCGTGACTAAATTTTGGTCATGGAGAAGTCGCAGATTTGGAGGGGAAATTGGAACTTACACACCATCTTGAGACTGTGCTTATACGGTTTAATATTGACACTAAAGAGAAGCCAAGAATGGTCTCATTCTCAAGAAAAAGCAAATGACGGATTTGAATTCCGATTTACTCGTACCTGCGAGACATGAACAGAGGCCTGTAAATAATCAAGTGAAAAAGATTGTTTAAAGTTAGCTCGAAAATATTTATCTGAGCGCGCACAAGCGTTTTATGCCTCATTAGCTTGCTAAGAAGACTCTGCAGATGATGAAGGATAACTTTTTTTAAAAACTGAATCATTGGATAATGCAATTCGAGAGTTTTCAATTGGCTAAGCCATCATGGTATATGAGCCGTTATACCATGATCTACAAAAATGGCGAGCGTATGCGTGATTTTTTTTGGCCTTTTTGTTTTCATTGTAGTCTAGTCCAGTCCCTGAACTCTCCTTTCTTCCCGCCCCATATAGGGGCTAAACCCGGGCGGGCGAAAGAAGAGTCCAGGGACACAGCGGCAAAATGACTGCGCATGATCCAACTCGCTTGCGTGATTTCCGCGCGAGAAGGAATGGGCGCCATAATATTTCCATAGAAACAAAGTGCGTCAAAATGGCGGCAATTCAAAATTCCCGGCGAATGTTCTGTTTTTGCCGAGGATAAGGTCGTCACTAATTAGCTAAGGTTATTACGCTTAAGACAGTTTCCGTGAAAGTTTTTCTTTCACATATCTTTTGTAACAAAAAATTGGTTCTGGTAACAATGTTGAATTTTCTGTTCGAAGTCGGGCATGAAGTTCGTGTTTATCGTAGCAGCGTCAGTATTAGCTTTCGCATTTTCTGATGGGGAAATGCCTCTTGCGAAAATGCGTTGTTTGAGGGGAAAAAACACGGGACAAGTATGTTTGCCGCGGACAAATGATCTCTCTTAACGCAGAAATAGCCATGGTAGCGGACATCGAGCGTGGAAATTTTGTCTGCGAATATCACTGGTATATATTGAGGACCACACACAATATTCGCCCCTACCCTTTGAAGCTATGAACCCCACTCTAATACCAGCAAAGCTATTTCAAGTCTTCGAAGAGGTGGGGAAAAGCCTTAGTATCGGCCTGGAACGCGGTTGTGCACCAGTTACCAGCGAAGTTGTTTTTTAGAAAGGGAAGGCAACCTGTCTCCCAGGATACAATCTGTCACCAGTCCCTGAGGACTGGAACAGGTCAGGTTCTAGGAGGAGGGGGGTAATAATACTTAACCTGCCATATGGTTATAAAAGTTTATACTACAATGTGAATGCTAATGCTATTCATAATTATGGAGTTGTTTATTTTTTTTTTTACAAAATTATAGACCAGCCTAGGAACTCCACCCATGTGACATCCATGTGTGCTTCACCAGCCACAACAAAATGATGTATACATTGCAATCAAATTGGTAGCTAGGCAATTGCAGGCAACCAAGTGAAGCATATCCCTCAAGATTACATTGATGAATTGATTATTTGAATGTTGAATCTGCTAATCAAATAAATAAATTGCTTCAAGAATGTAATGAATAATGAATTGATTATTGAAATATTGAACTCCCTAGTCATAAACCCATCAGCCATAGTCTTGGAACAACTAGTTGGTTCAGTATTCAGTAATCATTCATTATTGCATTCTTGAAATAACTAGCAGGTTCAATATTCCGTTAAGGGTCCATTAATCAATTCATAAATGTAATCTTGAAGGGTACCCTTCACTTGGTTTGACTGTAAACAACAGGTCCACTTAAAAAATATATTAATAACAATAGAAACATAAGCTTACTGCATACCCGCTCTCATAGGGTCAATCATCTGCAAGATCTTACTACTGCACATTCAACGAAGGTGAAAAACAGTCAGGTCATATGCTTAAAATTTTAACAGGACTTTTAATGTTATACATGTTCAGCTGTATATGTAATGCCGCACCTGCAAGCTAAAAACTGTAGAACAAGTAGAAAACAATATAAAACAATTTTATATTTATAATTGATTGACTGATTTACTTTTTGTGATTCTTTTGCTCATTTTTAGTCATTTAAAAACAATCATTTAATTTCTATTTTGCGCTTTTTAAAACAAAAAGCTTGTAATCCATCTTCTTGATAGGCTCGATTTCCAGCCGTTTTGTGAGCCCGCGTTCCTTGCCCCACACCACGGCTGGATCACTGGTCTACCCATTTATTTCTTGACCAATCACAAAGAACCCTGCTCAAATCGAGCAGGCTTCCCTGTGATTGGTCAATTCTGTCACTTGTCTATCCAACATGGCGGATATTAGTACGGATGAGTTTTCTTCTATAAAGTGCGTGTGTGTTAGAGCGCTTCCATATCGAGAAATTTAGAGAAACACATGAGGAAGCCATTGTCAATTTGTTAGAAGGGAAAGATGCCAACAGCCTCAGAAAAATTCGTAATTTTCAGTCCTTCCCGATCATATGCATCTTCGATGCTGGGTAGATGAGTCTGATTTACTAGTTGTTCTTTGGCTACCTCTCTGCTGAACTCGCTTATCCATGACCGAGCCAGGGTCCTTACTTCAATAGGTATACAAGCAGCTTTTATTGGAGATGAGCAAAATGACGAAAGCGTTACACGCATAAAGGAGCTGAGGGCGGTTTATTCATGTGTGCTAGGGACCATGGATGTAAACTTAATTATAACCGATGGCTATGTATCCATATTTACAAGTGCAACTTACAGGAAAACTTCAAAAGGCTTTGGCTGAGTTCCAGTAATGAAGCCCATTGTATCCGACACTGGTAAGAATTAGAGTGGTTTGTTTGTAATATTTGCCGAAGTTGATTCCAAATTGATGTTAAGAAAACACTGAATACATGAAATGTGGGTTTTGTCAAAGCAAGTTCTGACCGTCCGTCACAATGTTTCACACTTTAAGTAATTGTGTAATACCTTCTGCTGGTTGAAAATAAAGGCTCATTGATTTTAATGTTCATATTGTCTTTTGATATTGCAGAGATATATAAATGACAAATACATGTTAGAAATGTACAATTCAGGTTTGGACCTTAATTTCTTTAACAATACAATCAAACCTATCCTATACTGTTATGGTATTATACAGTATCTTAATTTAGTTCAACACTGTTTATTAAGTTGTGACAACTATTTTTTTCCCGTGATCATTCAAGCCTTTCAGCATTCTTTATGGCTTTATGTAATTTCTTTTAAACACACATATCAAACCACTAAATGGCTATTCAAAAATATTTTTTTTGAACAGGGGCTTTTCAGCCCAAAAAAAGAGAGAGCAAGCATTCCACAAATAGCTTTCAAGAATAAGTGAAATATATTCTCTTGAAAGAGGTCCCCTTTTATTGTTGTGTGTAACACAACAGCAACTAAGAAAACCAAAGACAGAATTTTTTTTTATTATTTATTTATTTTTTTATTATATGCATGGTTACACACACTCATTACAAACCAAAGACAGAATATTAAGCCTTGGAGATGTAAGGGTTTGTCATTCTTCATCAGATTCTCAATAGAAAGAACATTGCAAATCAGTTCAAGTTGTCTGTGGTGATGCAAACCTCACCTTTGCCCTTTTTTCCTATCTCTTTACCAATTATGAATTTGTTTTTTACTGTCAGGTAAAACAGGTTGTCTTAAATGATACGGGGAGATCCAAGGTATACATAATGGAATGTCTTTCAAGCCAGAATTGATAAACAAAGGGTGCATTCCTTTGGGGTGATCTGGATCAGGATCAGTGATCCAAGATCTGTCTGGATCATGGTGTATCAA
>JAHPZR010034906.1:0-15378 GCA_019787425.1 Platygyra sinensis
ACACCATGATCCAGACAGATCTTGGATCACTGATCCTGATCCAGATCACCCCAAAGGAATGCACCCTTTGTTTATCAATTCTGGCTTGAAAGACATTCCATTATGTATACCTTGGATCTCCCCGTATCATTTAAGACAACCTGTTTTACCTGACAGTAAAAAACAAATTCATAATTGGTAAAGAGATAGGAAAAAAGGGCAAAGGTGAGGTTTGCATCACCACAGACAACTTGAACTGATTTGCAATGTTCTTTCTATTGAGAATCTGATGAAGAATGACAAACCCTTACATCTCCAAGGCTTAATATTCTGTCTTTGGTTTGTAATGAGTGTGTGTAACCATGCATATAATAAAAAAATAAATAAATAATAAAAAAAAATTCTGTCTTTGGTTTTCTTAGTTGCTGTTGTGTTACACACAACAATAAAAGGGGACCTCTTTCAAGAGAATATATTTCACTTATTCTTGAAAGCTATTTGTGGAATGCTTGCTCTCTCTTTTTTTGGGCTGAAAAGCCCCTGTTCAAAAAAAATATTTTTGAATAGCCATTTAGTGGTTTGATATGTGTGTTTAAAAGAAATTACATAAAGCCATAAAGAATGCTGAAAGGCTTGAATGATCACGGGAAAAAAATAGTTGTCACAACTTAATAAACAGTGTTGAACTAAATTAAGATACTGTATAATACCATAACAGTATAGGATAGGTTTGATTGTATTGTTAAAGAAATTAAGGTCCAAACCTGAATTGTACATTTCTAACATGTATTTGTCATTTATATATCTCTGCAATATCAAAAGACAATATGAACATTAAAATCAATGAGCCTTTATTTTCAACCAGCAGAAGGTATTACACAATTACTTAAAGTGTGAAACATTGTGACGGACGGTCAGAACTTGCTTTGACAAAACCCACATTTCATGTATTCAGTGTTTTCTTAACATCAATTTGGAATCAACTTCGGCAAATATTACAAACAAACCACTCTAATTCTTACCAGTGTCGGATACAATGGGCTTCATTACTGGAACTCAGCCAAAGCCTTTTGAAGTTTTCCTGTAAGTTGCACTTGTAAATATGGATACATAGCCATCGGTTATAATTAAGTTTACATCCATGGTCCCTAGCACACATGAATAAACCGCCCTCAGCTCCTTTATGCGTGTAACGCTTTCGTCATTTTGCTCATCTCCAATAAAAGCTGCTTGTATACCTATTGAAGTAAGGACCCTGGCTCGGTCATGGATAAGCGAGTTCAGCAGAGAGGTAGCCAAAGAACAACTAGTAAATCAGACTCATCTACCCAGCATCGAAGATGCATATGATCGGGAAGGACTGAAAATTACGAATTTTTCTGAGGCTGTTGGCATCTTTCCCTTCTAACAAATTGACAATGGCTTCCTCATGTGTTTCTCTAAATTTCTCGATATGGAAGCGCTCTAACACACACGCACTTTATAGAAGAAAACTCATCCGTACTAATATCCGCCATGTTGGATAGACAAGTGACAGAATTGACCAATCACAGGGAAGCCTGCTCGATTTGAGCAGGGTTCTTTGTGATTGGTCAAGAAATAAATGGGTAGACCAGTGATCCAGCCGTGGTGTGGGGCAAGGAACGCGGGCTCACAAAACGGCTGGAAATCGAGCCTATCAAGAAGATGGATTACAAGCTTTTTGTTTTAAAAAGCGCAAAATAGAAATTAAATGATTGTTTTTAAATGACTAAAAATGAGCAAAAGAATCACAAAAAGTAAATCAGTCAATCAATTATAAATATAAAATTGTTTTATATTGTTTTCTACTTGTTCTACAGTTTTTTAGCTTGCAGGTGCGGCATTACATATACAGCTGAACATGTATAACATTAAAAGTCCTGTTAAAATTTTAAGCATATGACCTGACTGTTTTTCACCTTCGTTGAATGTGCAGTAGTAAGATCTTGCAGATGATTGACCCTATGAGAGCGGGTATGCAGTAAGCTTATGTTTCTATTGTTATTAATATATTTTTTAAGTGGACCTGTTGTTTACAGTCAAACCAAGTGAAGGGTACCCTTCAAGATTACATTTATGAATTGATTAATGGACCCTTAACGGAATATTGAACCTGCTAGTTATTTCAAGAATGCAATAATGAATGATTACTGGAATACTGAACCAACTAGTTGTTCCAAGACTATGGCTGATGGGTTTATGACTAGGGAGTTCAATATTTCAATAATCAATTCATTATTCATTACATTCTTGAAGCAATTTATTTATTTGATTAGCAGATTCAACATTCAAATAATCAATTCATCAATGTAATCTTGAGGGATATGCTTCACTTGGTTGCCTGCAATTGCCTAGCTACCAATTTGATTGCAATGTATACATCATTTTGTTGTGGCTGGTGAAGCACACATGGATGTCACATGGGTGGAGTTCCTAGGCTGGTCTATAATTTTGTAAAAAAAAAATAAACAACTCCATAATTATGAATAGCATTAGCATTCACATTGTAGTATAAACTTTTATAACCATATGGCAGGTTAAGTATTATTACCCCCCTCCTCCTAGAACCTGACCTGTTCCAGTCCTCAGGGACTGGTGACAGATTGTATCCTGGGAGACAGGTTGCCTTCCCTTTCTAAAAAACAACTTCGCTGGTAACTGGTGCACAACCGCGTTCCAGGCCGATACTAAGGCTTTTCCCCACCTCTTCGAAGACTTGAAATAGCTTTGCTGGTATTAGAGTGGGGTTCATAGCTTCAAAGGGTAGGGGCGAATATTGTGTGTGGTCCTCAATATATACCAGTGATATTCGCAGACAAAATTTCCACGCTCGATGTCCGCTACCATGGCTATTTCTGCGTTAAGAGAGATCATTTGTCCGCGGCAAACATACTTGTCCCGTGTTTTTTCCCCTCAAACAACGCATTTTCGCAAGAGGCATTTCCCCATCAGAAAATGCGAAAGCTAATACTGACGCTGCTACGATAAACACGAACTTCATGCCCGACTTCGAACAGAAAATTCAACATTGTTACCAGAACCAATTTTTTGTTACAAAAGATATGTGAAAGAAAAACTTTCACGGAAACTGTCTTAAGCGTAATAACCTTAGCTAATTAGTGACGACCTTATCCTCGGCAAAAACAGAACATTCGCCGGGAATTTTGAATTGCCGCCATTTTGACGCACTTTGTTTCTATGGAAATATTATGGCGCCCATTCCTTCTCGCGCGGAAATCACGCAAGCGAGTTGGATCATGCGCAGTCATTTTGCCGCTGTGTCCCTGGACTCTTCTTTCGCCCGCCCGGGTTTAGCCCCTATATGGGGCGGGAAGAAAGGAGAGTTCAGGGACTGGACTAGACTACAATGAAAACAAAAAGGCCAAAAAAAATCACGCATACGCTCGCCATTTTTGTAGATCATGGTATAACGGCTCATATACCATGATGGCTTAGCCAATTGAAAACTCTCGAATTGCATTATCCAATGATTCAGTTTTTAAAAAAGTTATCCTTCATCATCTGCAGAGTCTTCTTAGCAAGCTAATGAGGCATAAAACGCTTGTGCGCGCTCAGATAAATATTTTCGAGCTAACTTTAAACAATCTTTTTCACTTGATTATTTACAGGCCTCTGTTCATGTCTCGCAGGTACGAGTAAATCGGAATTCAAATCCGTCATTTGCTTTTTCTTGAGAATGAGACCATTCTTGGCTTCTCTTTAGTGTCAATATTAAACCGTATAAGCACAGTCTCAAGATGGTGTGTAAGTTCCAATTTCCCCTCCAAATCTGCGACTTCTCCATGACCAAAATTTAGTCACGCCAAACTTCTGACCTCGAATTTCTCGTTATCTAGATCCTCACTCCTGGATATAAATTGCCTCCTAAGCCAGGATTTATAGTCCTTGATCATGTCTAAAGTTGCCCAATGTACCTCGATATTTTTTAAAGGACTGTTCTTGAGCAATATTGCCCATTCTTGTGGTAACTCAACCCTCTCAATTCAGGTGTCGAAGAACTTTTGTATACAGCCAAATCGCCCTGTCGCAATATCGAGTACGAATGTCCTTCTAAGGGAAACTTGAGATCTATTCTCAGAAACTGTCCCTTTTTCACCAGGTAATCGAGGTAAAAAAACAAGAAGCATTCTTTAAATTGGCCAGGAGAGTTATCACACCAGATTGTTAGCTGATCAAATTTGTCATATTTGTTTCCATTTTTGTCGAGTAGATTGTTTAACAAAGATATTACCTCGTTCGGTCCTGCTCCACCAATACTGTGATCGTAGAGGAAGCAGTGAATAGTTTTCTTCATTTGCACAGTATATTCCGAGAAGATTGGTCCTTATTTCCTCGAATAGTGGCTATCTTGTGCAGAGACCTTTGGACATGGCAATGTCTTTGTGATAATCAAGTTGTAGGACGTAGTGCTTCTGGGAACATGTTGTTTTTGAGGGGAGATAATGGTGAGTCAACGATGAGAATAAAGGAGTCAGCGGTACTTACCATAAATATACGGGAAAGTGATACGTAAACTTCCGATCGGTAAACCCAAAACAAGTTCCGGTATTAATATGTCACATTTTCGCCAGCTGGCGGGGAAAAATCGTTTCACGTGGCATGCGAGGTCGATGCAATGGCTCCCTCTGTCACAAGGACAGCATAATAGAGAAAGATATCAGATTTCTTGCGAGAAAAGTTTGACGCTGTTCGCTTTCTGCCGGTACTGTTTGCAACATACACTGGTGACTCCGAAGTATAAATGATCTTCTTGATAGGTATCTTTCCTTAAATTCAACTTCGTTCATACGAGCAGACACATGAGAAGGAGAAGAGTCACAAGCCTATTCTCAAGGAGGTATAAGCCATGAATCTAATTCAGTGGAGACTCGCAAGTATTCAAGTACTCCTTAACTGTATTTTCATCAAGTGAAGTGCATTATTAAAAGATTCAGAGTCGAGACGGAAGAATGTAAGCGTATGTCAAACATCTACTGGTAGACCGGAAGTCACGATCAAGATGTAATCTACAAACTGAAATTAAGTACGGTGATATGATGACGGTTTTCAGCTGATGAGTTTTACTTTCTGGAATATTATACATAAAACAGTATTGCAGAGGACAAAAAAAAGTATTGTAAAAATTCATTGTAATTCGGAAATGAAGTACTGCTAAGTAATGCAAGTTAAGGTTGTTTGTTTTTCGTCAGTGTTATGCTGTTTTTCTTCTGTAAACTTGCTTTTGATGTGGTGCTAAAGAAATTAGTGCATTTTTTGGTTCTTTTGGGTGTTTATGTACCGTTCGAACGAAATACTTGAAATGAGACTGATGCTAACAATACTGTTATCTATTTACATGCACAGCTCAGCCAGTTTTCGAACACAGGAGAGGAAACATCCCAATAAGTTTTTTTTTGGTCACACTTTTATAGTACAGAGCTCCGAGATCAGACACTGTATTCATGGATCTTCCAAGGTAATAATATTCCTATAAAATGAAATATGTTAGTGATGATTTTCGGATCAAAGCAAAAAAAATGAAGGTACAAAAAATAGTAATAGACTGCTAGAAGCGTTAACAAATGCACAGAATATACATGTACCAGTGTTATACTAACCTGTTCGGTCGTTACAAGTACATAAGCACCATTTTTCGTGAATTTTTTTAAATTCACCTTTGTAAATTGAGCCCTAAACTTGGTCACAAATCTGCTTTTTTGCTACAATTTCAGAAAAACACTAATAACCCTCGTAATAATGACGACGATGAAGGTTGTAAATCCTATCAAAAGTGTCAAGGAACAAGGAAATTCGATTGCCCAGCTGTAATCCAATTACGCGGGATAAAGGTATTCATAAACCCTCTCTATGAGGTCAGACAATTACCGCATCAAACCTCAAACAGCCTTTAAGATGGCGAAGAAAAGAGAGCTTCACCGGCTAAAAGATGACCTCAACCAAAGCAACATAGCGTATGTCACGCGCTATTACGTTAAAATACCGTTGAGTATCGAGCATAAGGGCCATCCACTTGGGGCTTCTGCAACAATTAACCACTTCGTGGATCGAAGAATTATCAGCAAGATTTATGACCTCGTGCAAAGGGGAGTGACCCGTCCAGAGGAGGTCAGAAGATGTCTTGAGGAATTTGTCGAGAGAGAATTGTTTGCCAATGTTTCTCCTCAAGAGCGTCCTAAGAAATGCAGCCGCAAATATTACCCCACTAGACAAGACCTAAGAAATCACATAACCAAAGCAATTGCTGCCTCCAAATACTGTAAAGATGACCAGGAGTCGCTTCGCCAGAAGGTCAATGAGGCAGTGGGTACTGGAAAATTCCTGTACAGGCCAAAGGGGCAAGACGGTAATAATGGTAAAGATTCCTCGAGGCAAAAGTTTCTTTTTGTCCATCAAGAAGTTTGGCAGCAAAGGCTTCTTAAGAGATACGGATCCGAGCTGGTTCTTCTTGACGCTACCTACAAGACCAATCAGTACGCATTGCCGCTATTTTTCTGTGTCCACACCAGCGTGGGCTATAAAGTTGTGGCGGAGTTCATTTGCGAAAACGAAGATGCGGAGTCCATTGCTGAAGCACTTCACATCATTAAAGGTTGGAATGTCTTATTTTATGGTGGACTACTCAACTGCAGAGATCAACGCTATTGAAAAGGAATTTTCAACTGCCCTAGGTTATATATGTGACTTCCATCGAAATCAAGCCGGGAATCGATGGGTGCGTTCGGGAAAGTGTGGCCTTGATTCCAAGCAACAGGAGATCCTTCTTGCCCTTTTGCAACGAGTGGCGAACGCGCGAGACCAATGTAAATATGAAGCTGCTCTGGCGAGGCTACGAAAGTGTCCAGTCTATATGACCCACAGCAACGTACAAGATTACGTGGAAAATGTGTGGATGTCATGTGCGGAACGGTGGGCTCAAGCTTTCGCAAACAGCCTCAATATTGTCAATACAAACAATGGAGTGGAAGCACAGAATAAACATTTTAAATATGATTATCTTCCAAGATCTGTCGGTAACGGTAGTTTTAGCGGTGGATTGTGTTATAGACCCATTTCAAGCGTGACGTCATATCACGTGACTCTGCAAACTGGAGGACAATCTTCAGTTTGTTCACAACATGGCGGCGAAAGGGAATACGAAGCGTGGGTTAATGTAGTGTCGAACCACAAAAGTAAGCCAGAAAAGGCAGCCACGAAGGCGAAAGACAACAGTACACGTAACAACACTCTATTCCCGCGCTCGCACACTCCCGGATGTACACTTTCACATGGACGACCGCTGTCCTAATATACTACATTCCCTCTCTTTCTTCGCTTAAATAGTTAACCTCGAAAAACAGAAATATTACAAACTTCCAGTTTGTTTATACACTGTAAAAGTTCAGTTCAAATCCAAATGTTCAATACAAAAATCACACTAGGCATAAACATAGCCTGTGCAGTTCAGCTCATAAAACAATACTTCAATGTCACTCGAGCAATAACAGCGAACACTAACATGAAAATGCAAATGTCACTAGTTTTAGTACAGAATATAGTCACTCAGAGTCTTCGGACGATTCGTAATTCTACCGGATCTCCTCACAGGCTGCTCAGCTGTAGGTACAGCAGAAGGTATACATCTTCTGGTGGTGATTCATCAATTGGTACTTGATCCTCTGCCATAGGTGGCCTCTAAAATGGCTTCGGTTCAGTCTGTGGTTCAGCATCCTGTAGCGGCATTTCCTGTTCTTCTGGATCTGGCATAGTGAAGGGCTTAATATGTTGAAGGTTGCGTTTGTACTGGAGACCTTGTGGTGATCGCAACACCACCTGGTCCCCATATCGAG
Source organism: Platygyra sinensis (assembly GCA_019787425.1). Lineage (NCBI taxonomy): Eukaryota > Metazoa > Cnidaria > Anthozoa > Scleractinia > Merulinidae > Platygyra > Platygyra sinensis. Next base: position 7,848 of record JAHPZR010034906.1, read on the forward strand.
ACATCACCTGATATGGTTCCTTCTCATAGCAAGGTGACAGCTTGTTTTTCTTCTTCTTCTCAAGCAGAACACTGTCTCCTTCTCTCACCTCTCGGTTTCTTGCATGAAACCTCTTGTCAACATAGTCCTTGTTAAACTGCTTTCTCTGAGTGTCCCGGTCACGGACCGCTTGGTCGCTTACTTCTACTTCCTCCTCTTCAACATTGATTAGCTCAGGCATTTTAGTTGTTAGCTTTCTTCTGAACAATAACTCGGCAGGACTCTTTCCTGTAGTTAAATGTGGTGTGGACCTGTACACCAAAAGGAACCTGTTTAGTTCCTCTCTCCAATTCTTTCCTTCTGCATGGGCTGCTCTCATGGACTTCAGAAGTGACCTGTTCTGCCTCTCTACTTCACCATTAGCTCTTGGCCATAGAGGTGTTGTGTAATGGTGTTTGATCCCCATTTCATTCAGGTTATCTTCTACTTCTTTCGACACTAGATTTGAGCCATTGTCGGTACGCAGACCTTTAGGCAATCTATGTCTTGCAAATTGGGCATCCAAGCAATGAGTGATGGTTTTGCTGGAGGTTGTTCGGATAACATCAATTTCCATCCACCGGCTGAATAATTAGCGAGAACTAATAAATGTTCTCCAGAAGGTAATGGACCCATTAGATCCACAGCTACTTCTTCCCATGGCTGGTTGGGTAATGGTGTTGACTTCAATGGTGGGGGTGGAACGTTCTTGGTATAACCATCTGGCACCCGTAACACTCTGCACACCTTTTCTCGGCATCACGATCCATAGCAGGCCACCAGACCTTTGTTCTAAGTCTCTTCTTTACAACTCCCTGGTGCCCCTGTGTGCCAAACTGACAACTCTCTTGCGAAGGGCTTCGGGTATAACAATTCTTGTTCCCCGTAGAATCACATGCCCGATAAAAGTCAACTCATTGCGCACTGGCAAATACTGCTTTGGTGCATTGTCCCATTTTCCATCGATGAGGCAATTCCTTACTGCTTACAACTTCCTGTACAAACTGCTCTGCTTTAGATTAGTGTCAACAGTAGCACAGCAATTCCGAACACTGATTTATCGACAGATCTTGGAAGATAATCATATTTAAAATGTTTATTCTGTGCTTCCACTCCATTGTTTGTATTGACAATATTGAGGCTGTTTGCGAAAAGCTTGAGCCCACCGTTCCGCACATGACATCCACACATTTTCCACGTAATCTTGTACGTTGCTGTGGGTCATATAGACTGGACACTTTCGTAGCCTCGCCAGAGCAGCTTCATATTTACATTGGTCTCGCGCGTTCGCCACTCGTTGCAAAAGGGCAAGAAGGATCTCCTGTTGCTTGGAATCAAGGCCACACTTTCCCGAACGCACCCATCGATTCCCGGCTTGATTTCGATGGAAGTCACATATATAACCTAGGGCAGTTGAAAATTCCTTTTCAATAGCGTTGATCTCTGCAGTTGAGTAGTCCACCATAAAATAAGACATTCCAACCTTTAATGATGTGAAGTGCTTCAGCAATGGACTCCGCATCTTCGTTTTCGCAAATGAACTCCGCCACAACTTTATAGCCCACGCTGGTGTGGACACAGGAAAAATAGCGGCAATGCGTACTGATTGGTCTTGTAGGTAGCGTCAAGAAGAACCAGCTCGGATCCGTATCTCTTAAGAAGCCTTTGCTGCCAAACTTCTTGATGGACAAAAAGAAACTTTTGCCTCGAGGAATCTTTACCATTATTACCGTCTTGCCCCTTTGGCCTGTACAGGAATTTTCCAGTACCCACTGCCTCATTGACCTTCTGGCGAAGCGACTCCTGGTCATCTTTACAGTATTTGGAGGCAGCAATTGCTTTGGTTATGTGATTTCTTAGGTCTTGTCTAGTGGGGTAATATTTGCGGCTGCATTTCTTAGGACGCTCTTGAGGAGAAACATTGGCAAACAATTCTCTCTCGACAAATTCCTCAAGACATCTTCTGACCTCCTCTGGACGGGTCACTCCCCTTTGCACGAGGTCATAAATCTTGCTGATAATTCTTCGATCCACGAAGTGGTTAATTGTTGCAGAAGCCCCAAGTGGATGGCCCTTATGCTCGATACTCAACGGTATTTTAACGTAATAGCGCGTGACATACGCTATGTTGCTTTGGTTGAGGTCATCTTTTAGCCGGTGAAGCTCTCTTTTCTTCGCCATCTTAAAGGCTGTTTGAGGTTTGATGCGGTAATTGTCTGACCTCATAGAGAGGGTTTATGAATACCTTTATCCCGCGTAATTGGATTACAGCTGGGCAATCGAATTTCCTTGTTCCTTGACACTTTTGATAGGATTTACAACCTTCATCGTCGTCATTATTACGAGGGTTATTAGTGTTTTCTGAAATTGTAGCAAAAAAGCAGATTTGTGACCAAGTTTAGGGCTCAATTTACAAAGGTGAATTTAAAAAAATTCACGAAAAATGGTGCTTATGTACTTGTAACGACCGAACAGGTTAGTATAACACTGGTACATGTATATTCTGTGCATTTGTTAACGCTTCTAGCAGTCTATTACTATTTTTTGTACCTTCATTTTTTTGCTTTGATCCGAAAATCATCACTAACATATTTCATTTTATAGGAATATTATTACCTTGGAAGATCCATGAATACAGTGTCTGATCTCGGAGCTCTGTACTATAAAAGTGTGACCAAAAAAAAACTTATTGGGATGTTTCCTCTCCTGTGTTCGAAAACTGGCTGAGCTGTGCATGTAAATAGATAACAGTATTGTTAGCATCAGTCTCATTTCAAGTATTTCGTTCGAACGGTACATAAACACCCAAAAGAACCAAAAAATGCACTAATTTCTTTAGCACCACATCAAAAGCAAGTTTACAGAAGAAAAACAGCATAACACTGACGAAAAACAAACAACCTTAACTTGCATTACTTAGCAGTACTTCATTTCCGAATTACAATGAATTTTTACAATACTTTTTTTGTCCTCTGCAATACTGTTTTATGTATAATATTCCAGAAAGTAAAACTCATCAGCTGAAAACCGTCATCATATCACCGTACTTAATTTCAGTTTGTAGATTACATCTTGATCGTGACTTCCGGTCTACCAGTAGATGTTTGACATACGCTTACATTCTTCCGTCTCGACTCTGAATCTTTTAATAATGCACTTCACTTGATGAAAATACAGTTAAGGAGTACTTGAATACTTGCGAGTCTCCAACTGAATTTAGATTCATGGCTTATAACCTCCTGAGAATAGCGCTTGTTGGACTCTCTCCTTCTCATGTGTCTGCTCGTTATGAACGAAGTTGAATTTAAGGAAAGATACCTATCAAGAAGATCATTTATACTTCGGAGTCACCAGTGTATGTTGCGAAACAGTAACCGGCAGAAAGCGAACAGCGTCAAACTTTTCTCGCAAGAATCTGATATCTTTCTCTATTATGCTGTCCTTGGTGACAGAGGGAGCCATTGCATCGACCTCGCATGCCACGTGAAACGATTTTCCCGCCAGCTGGCGAAAATGTGACATATTAAATACCGGAACTTGTTTGGGTTTACCGATCGGAAGTTACGTATCACTTTCCCGTATATTTATGGTAAGTACCGCTGACTCCTTATTTTCATCGTTGACTCACCATTATCTCCCCTCAAAAACAACATGTTCCAGAAGCACTCGTCCTACAACTTGATTATCACAAGACATTGCCATGTCCAAAGGTCTCTGCACAAGAAGCCACTATTCGAGGAAATTAAGGACCAATCTTCTCGGAATATACTGTGCAAATGAAGAAACTTTCACTGCTTCCTCTACGATCACAGTATTGGTGGAGCAGACCGAACGAGGTAATATCTTTGTTTAAACAATCTACTCGACAAAATGGAAACAAAATATGACAAATTTGATCAGCTAACAATCTGGTGTGATAACTCTCCTGGCCAATTTAAAGAATGCTTCTTGTTTTTTTACCTCGATTACCTGTGAAAAAGGGACAGTTTCTGAGAATAGATCTCAAGTTTCCCTTAGAAGGACATTCCGTACTCGATATGCGACAGCGATTTGGCTGTATACAAAAGTCTTCGACCACCTGAATTGAGAGGGTTGAGTTACCACAAGAATGGGCAATATTGCTCAAGAACAGTCCTTTAAAAAATATCGAGGTACATTGGGCAACTTTAGACATGATCAAGGACTATAAATCCTGGCTTAGGAGGCAATTTATATCCAGGAGTGAGGATCTAGATAACGAGAAATTCGAGGTCAGAAGTTTGGCGTGACTAAATTTTGGTCATGGAGAAGTCGCAGATTTGGAGGGGAAATTGGAACTTACACACCATCTTGAGACTGTGCTTATACGGTTTATATTGACACTAAAGAGAAGCCAAGAATGGTCTCATTCTCAAGAAAAAGCAAATGACGGATTTGAATTCCGATTTACTCGTACCTGCGAGACATGAACAGAGGCCTGTAAATAATCAAGTGAAAAAAGATTGTTTAAAGTTAGCTCGAAAATATTTATCTGAGCGCGCACAAGCGTTTTATGCCTCATTAGCTTGCTAAGAAGACTCTGCAGATGATGAAGGATAACTTTTTTTAAAAACTGAATCATTGGATAATGCAATTCGAGAGTTTTCAATTGGCTAAGCCATCATGGTATATGAGCCGTTATACCATGATCTACAAAAATGGCGAGCGTATGCGTGATTTTTTTTGGCCTTTTTGTTTTCATTGTAGTCTAGTCCAGTCCCTGAACTCTCCTTTCTTCCCGCCCCATATAGGGGCTAAACCCGGGCGGGCGAAAGAAGAGTCCAGGGACACAGCGGCAAAATGACTGCGCATGATCCAACTCGCTTGCGTGATTTCCGCGCGAGAAGGAATGGGCGCCATAATATTTCCATAGAAACAAAGTGCGTCAAAATGGCGGCAATTCAAAATTCCCGGCGAATGTTCTGTTTTTGCCGAGGATAAGGTCGTCACTAATTAGCTAAGGTTATTACGCTTAAGACAGTTTCCGTGAAAGTTTTTCTTTCACATATCTTTTGTAACAAAAAATTGGTTCTGGTAACAATGTTGAATTTTCTGTTCGAAGTCGGGCATGAAGTTCGTGTTTATCGTAGCAGCGTCAGTATTAGCTTTCGCATTTTCTGATGGGGAAATGCCTCTTGCGAAAATGCGTTGTTTGAGGGGAAAAACACGGGACAAGTATGTTTGCCGCGGACAAATGATCTCTCTTAACGCAGAAATAGCCATGGTAGCGGACATCGAGCGTGGAAATTTTGTCTGCGAATATCACTGGTATATATTGAGGACCACACACAATATTCGCCCCTACCCTTTGAAGCTATGAACCCCACTCTAATACCAGCAAAGCTATTTCAAGTCTTCGAAGAGGTGGGGAAAAGCCTTAGTATCGGCCTGGAACGCGGTTGTGCACCAGTTACCAGCGAAGTTGTTTTTAGAAAGGGAAGGCAACCTGTCTCCCAGGATACAATCTGTCACCAGTCCCTGAGGACTGGAACAGGTCAGGTTCTAGGAGGAGGGGGGTAATAATACTTAACCTGCCATATGGTTATAAAAGTTTATACTACAATGTGAATGCTAATGCTATTCATAATTATGGAGTTGTTTATTTTTTTTTTTACAAAATTATAGACCAGCCTAGGAACTCCACCCATGTGACATCCATGTGTGCTTCACCAGCCACAACAAAATGATGTATACATTGCAATCAAATTGGTAGCTAGGCAATTGCAGGCAACCAAGTGAAGCATATCCCTCAAGATTACATTGATGAATTGATTATTTGAATGTTGAATCTGCTAATCAAATAAATAAATTGCTTCAAGAATGTAATGAATAATGAATTGATTATTGAAATATTGAACTCCCTAGTCATAAACCCATCAGCCATAGTCTTGGAACAACTAGTTGGTTCAGTATTCCAGTAATCATTCATTATTGCATTCTTGAAATAACTAGCAGGTTCAATATTCCGTTAAGGGTCCATTAATCAATTCATAAATGTAATCTTGAAGGGTACCCTTCACTTGGTTTGACTGTAAACAACAGGTCCACTTAAAAAATATATTAATAACAATAGAAACATAAGCTTACTGCATACCCGCTCTCATAGGGTCAATCATCTGCAAGATCTTACTACTGCACATTCAACGAAGGTGAAAAACAGTCAGGTCATATGCTTAAATTTTAACAGGACTTTTAATGTTATACATGTTCAGCTGTATATGTAATGCCGCACCTGCAAGCTAAAAACTGTAGAACAAGTAGAAAACAATATAAAACAATTTTATATTTATAATTGATTGACTGATTTACTTTTTGTGATTCTTTTGCTCATTTTTAGTCATTTAAAAACAATCATTTAATTTCTATTTTGCGCTTTTAAAACAAAAAGCTTGTAATCCATCTTCTTGATAGGCTCGATTTCCAGCCGTTTTGTGAGCCCGCGTTCCTTGCCCCACACCACGGCTGGATCACTGGTCTACCCATTTATTTCTTGACCAATCACAAAGAACCCTGCTCAAATCGAGCAGGCTTCCCTGTGATTGGTCAATTCTGTCACTTGTCTATCCAACATGGCGGATATTAGTACGGATGAGTTTTCTTCTATAAAGTGCGTGTGTGTTAGAGCGCTTCCATATCGAGAAATTTAGAGAAACACATGAGGAAGCCATTGTCAATTTGTTAGAAGGGAAAGATGCCAACAGCCTCAGAAAAATTCGTAATTTTCAGTCCTTCCCGATCATATGCATCTTCGATGCTGGGTAGATGAGTCTGATTTACTAGTTGTTCTTTGGCTACCTCTCTGCTGAACTCGCTTATCCATGACCGAGCCAGGGTCCTTACTTCAATAGGTATACAAGCAGCTTTTATTGGAGATGAGCAAAATGACGAAAGCGTTACACGCATAAAGGAGCTGAGGGCGGTTTATTCATGTGTGCTAGGGACCATGGATGTAAACTTAATTATAACCGATGGCTATGTATCCATATTTACAAGTGCAACTTACAGGAAAACTTCAAAAGGCTTTGGCTGAGTTCCAGTAATGAAGCCCATTGTATCCGACACTGGTAAGAATTAGAGTGGTTTGTTTGTAATATTTGCCGAAGTTGATTCCAAATTGATGTTAAGAAAACACTGAATACATGAAATGTGGGTTTTGTCAAAGCAAGTTCTGACCGTCCGTCACAATGTTTCACACTTTAAGTAATTGTGTAATACCTTCTGCTGGTTGAAAATAAAGGCTCATTGATTTTAATGTTCATATTGTCTTTTGATATTGCAGAGATATATAAATGACAAATACATGTTAGAAATGTACAATTCAGGTTTGGACCTTAATTTCTTTAACAATACAATCAAACCTATCCTATACTGTTATGGTATTATACAGTATCTTAATTTAGTTCAACACTGTTTATTAAGTTGTGACAACTATTTTTTTCCCGTGATCATTCAAGCCTTTCAGCATTCTTTATGGCTTTATGTAATTTCTTTTAAA